>ONZH01012264.1:0-21739 GCA_900303285.1 Rhinella marina
AGTCCTTTCAGTGGAAGAAAAACATCTTTTATTACTAGTGAACGGTAGTAGTCTAATATTAGTCTATTCATCTAATGTTTCTGTGTGTTGTTGCAGAGAGAAACTCACCTCCCCCCTGAAGCTGACAGAAGTTTATTTTTACCTTCATCTTTTCAATCCCAATTGGCTGGGAGGGGAAGGGGGCGTGGCCTGAAAGAGTTGGGGTGTGGCTTAGTGAAACCTGGAGCAGGTGTTGTAAGTCCTTCTTTGAGAGTGGTGTGACTCACAGGTCGGTGGCATGGTAATTATGAGGGGGTGGTTACCACATGCATGCTTGGTCCCTTCTGCCTTTTGCCATTTGTAGTGCTTCAAAGGCCTCCACTAATACAGGGATGCAGGTACCAAGCATCGCATGCCGAGTCCACTCGGCTTTATAGTTACACTAGTTTAAAATCAGCCTATGGAGCAGGCGGGGCTAGTCAGGAGTGCATGACCAAATGGAGTAGCCACACCTCCAGTACAAACTTACAAAGAAAAAAGAGGGGTTTTCAGTCAGCAACATCCCAATGCGCAGGTGCAGTTGCTATGGCTGATTGCAATGAAAGGAAAATACATACAATGCAACCGCACACTGCTAACCAGATAAAGCACAAATGCCATAGAGATATGAAGTATTCTGGAGTTAATGCTATGCTTGTTGGTAAATTAGAGATTCTTGGCAAATATATTTTGTACAAAATTATCTGGGCCTGTTCACCAAATCGTCCAGGTGATCTCTGTAGAACGGGAACCTAACATATGGAAGCCAAGGTTGGCACATAACAGGTAGGAAATAGTGTTAGGTTCCCGTTCTACAGAGATCACCTGGACGATTTGGTGACGGGTCCAGATAATTTGTACAAAATATATTTGCCAAGAATCTCTAATTTACCAACAAGCATAGCATTAGCTCCAGAATACTTCATATCTCTATGGCATTTTGTGCTTTATATGGTTAGCAGTGTGCGGTTGCATTGTATGTATTTTGCTTTCATTGCAATCAGCCATAGCAACGTGCACCTGCGCATTGGATGTGCTGACTGAAAACCCCTCTTTTTTTTTCTTTGTAAGTTGTATTGGAGGTGTGGCTACTCCATTTGGTCATGCACTCCGGACTAGCCCGCCTGCTCCATAGCTGATTTTAACTAGTGTACTATAAGCCTGCCTTTAACAGTGACCTCTACAGCCCCGTTTAACAGAACAGGCCCGCCCTTTTAACGTGACCTCTACAGCAGCCACCCCTTAACAGTTACCTCTACAGCAGCCTGCCCCTTTAACAGTGACCTCTACAGCAGCCCGCCCCTTTAACTGTGACCTCTACAGCTGCCCGCCCTTTAACTGTGACCTCTACAGCTGCCCACCCCCTTTAACAGTGACCCTACAAGCACCCGTCTGACCTCTACAGCAGTCCGCCCCTTAACAGTGACCTCTACAGCTGCCGCCCCTTTAAACTGTGACCCCACAGCAGCTAGAGTGGCTACTGTCTTCATCCCAGAAAGCCAGACCTCACCGTTCCATTCCCTCAAACGTGAAACAGTGCCCCCAGTTCCCATGAAGACACACCACTAAACATGAGGCCATGCCCCTCTGGCTCCGTGAAGACACGGAGGAGAAGCTGTCTGAGTGTGAGCTACTGAAAGGGTGGACATCCCTGTGTCTGTCCAGGCCCTGCGTCGGACGGAGAACAGATAGCCAGAAAACTGGACTGTACAGTCTAAAGCCGGACATCTGGCCACCCTAACATTAGCCTGCCCCGTAGGGTGGCCAGAGGTCTTGTTTTAGGCTGAACAGTCTGCTTTCAGACTCCCTTGGTCCTCTGCCATGCGCAGGGCCTGGATGGACACAGGGGATGTCCTTTGAACAGCTCACTCTCAGCAGCAGCCACTGTGCAGTCTGAGCAATGAGCTGCAGGGAGAAAGTCACCCTTCCCCCCACCCTGCAGCTGAAAGAAGGTGATTTTACCTATATTTTTAATCCCGGTCAAATGCGGCATGGAAGGGGCGTGGCCTGACTGAGTCAGGGGCGTGACTTAGTGGGATCTGGGGGTGGGAATTTTAAGTCCTTCTTTTGACGGTGGCCTGAATTACAGGTCGATGCCATAGTAATTTAGGAGGAAGGTGGGGTAGCAGTGGAAGAATACATCTTTTATTACTACTGAACCAGTAAATATGTGAAATTTACATTATATGAGGTAATGATTAGAGATGAGCGAGTACTAAAATGGCTGCCTTAACCCACCATTACCCCAGGAATTCTCAGGCAACAGCCTGGTGGTTAACCTCATGGCAATTGTGCTCACCCAGACCAAGAAAGGCGAGGCAAATACCCATCACATGTTAGGGAAGCACCCAACTAGGTGGCAGCGAAGGTCCATCACCGCCTGCAGGTGACACCACTGCTCATGCTGGCACTGCAGCTGACATCAAGTTTAGTATCTGTTCTTATCAGTTGCTGTGGCTGTTGGTGGTATAGTGGTGAGCATAGCTGCTTCCCCAAGCAGTTGACCCGGGTTCGATTCTGTCTATCGCAGGAGGCAATTAAAAGAAGATCTAAAAAAAAATCAGTAGCATATCTATACGTCCCCCTACCCGGGTAAATTGTTTGGAGAGAGGGCCTGTAGGTGGGGGGGGAAGGAGGTTTCGCTGGAAGAGCCAGAGGAGTGCCCCTGGGCTAATGTGTGTGGTGGTGACAACAGCTGGAATGGGTTTTGAAAAACTGTAGCATCAACCGGTATGGTATCAATTCTTCTCAGTTTAATACCGTATACGTCCCCCTATCTTGGGACCCTATATTTCATGGATTTTTCGACCACGGAAAACAGAAAAAGGCTTGCTCTGGCCAGGGGAGTGTCTTTCCCACTGCAGCTAAGGGGATGTGTTCCATGTCTGCTATCAGCAGGTCCCAGGAGGCAATTAAAAGACGAAAAACAAAAAACATCAGTACAATATCTAATACGTCCCTACCCGGGTAAATTGTTTGGAGAGAGGGCCTGTAAGGTGGGGGGGCAGGCTGGGGGGAAGGAGGTTTCGGCTGGAAGAGCCAGAGGAGTGCCCCCTGGGCTAGCGTGTGTGGTGGTGATAACAGCCGGATGGATTTAGAATGACGACACAGGACCCCAACTTAAAATTTAGCATCAACCGGTACAGTCGTAAATTATGAGATTGATCAAGTGTGGGTATGTCTTCTATGTATACTACTCAGTTTAATACCGTATATGGCAGCTATCTGGAAAAATAGTTTGGAGAGAGAGAAAGATAGGACAAAGACGTAAATTCTTTGGAGAGAGGGCCTGTAGGTGGGGGGGCAGGCTGGGGGGAAGGAGGTTTCGCTGGAAGAGCCAGAGGAGTGCCCCCTGGGCTAGCGTGTGTGGTGGTGACAACAGCCAGATGTAGTTAGAATGACGACGCAGGACACCAACTTAAAAATTTAGCATCAACCGGTACAATTGTCAATTATGAGCTCGATCAAGTGTGGCATGACTTTTAATGGATATTGCATGTGGTCACGTACTCCTGGAACCCCATAGTCACCCCTTCCCTGATGTGCTAGCCCAGAACATTCTCTGCCCCAATTCGCAAGACCTTTTGCTGTTTCCGTGTGCTGACAGTGGGGATTTACCAGTGTTGTCTGAGGAGGTGGTGGACAATGGCGAGACACAGGTGTCGGGGGGTGAGGTAGTTGTATGGGAAGCAAGTTACAGTGGGGACTCCTTGGGGGGACTTTCTCATGATGGGACAGATTCAACTTGGGTGGATCAGGCACAGGAACAGATCAATTTTTTTTGTGTTTATTTAACTTTTATTTAGCAAAAATAACCACTGAGATATTTATTCGTTATCTTCTCTGCGCAGTCTGGCGTTGGGGTTCGTCACTTTGATGGCGAGCTGTTCCGTTCTCTCCACAATGGTCTGTAGGTTCTTAGATGGAGACGTTGTCGGCGATTTCAGCACAGAAGGACTTGTTGCTCATCAACAGAACCTGGACCTCCTTGACATTGTGGATCAGGAATTTGCGGGTGGACCAGGAATTTGCGGAACCCTGTTGGCAGCATGTGTTTGGTCTTCTACTTGCTACCATATCCAATGTTGGGCAATATAGATACGCAGGTAATATTATTTTTCACACCTATCCCAAAAATAATAATTTACGCAGTTTGCGCAAATAAAACTGGAAACTGGAATTGGAGAGAGGGCCTGTAGGTGGACCTCCGGAAAAATTGTTTGGAGAGAGGGCCTGTAGGTGGACCTCCGGAAAAATTGTTTAGAGAGGGGCCTGTAGGTGGACCTCCGGAAAAATTGTTTGGACAGAGGGCCTGTAGGTGGACCTCCGGAAAAATTGTTTGGACAGAGGGCCTGTAGGTGGACCTCCGGAAAAATTGTTTGGACAGAGGGCCTGTAGGTGGACCTCTGGAAAAATTGTTTGGACAGAGGGCCTGTAGGTGGACCTCCAGAAAAATTGTTTGAAGAGAGGGCCTGTAGGTGGACCTCCGTAAAAATTTTTTGGAGAGAGGGCCTTTAGGTGGACCTCTGGAAAAATTGTTTGAATAGAGGGCCTGTAGGTGGACCTCCGGAAAAATTGTTTGGAGAGAGGGCCTGTAGGTGGACCTCCGGAAAAATTGTTTGGACAGAGGGCCTGTAGGTGGACCTCCGGAAAAATTGTTTGGACAGAGGGCCTGTAGGTGGACCTCCAGAAACATTGTTTAGACAGAGGGCCTGTAGGTGGACCTCTGGAAAAATTGTTTGGACAGACGGCCTGTAGGTGGACCTCCGGAAAAATTGTTTGAAGAGAGGGCCTGTAGGTGGACCTCCGGAAAAATTTTTTGGAGAGAGGGCCTGTAGGTGGACCTCTGGAAAAATTGTTTGAATAGAGGGCCTGTAGGGGGCCCTCCTGAAAAATTGTGGTAAAAGAGTGCCAGTTGGACCTCTAAAAAATGGCGTTTTTTGGGTCAGCATTAGGCAGATATGGAGGAGGAGGAGGAGGAGTAGAGAAGAGGAATCGGATACATAAGTTATTTAAATCTTTAGCTGCTTTCCCCCGGAGGAGATTTGAATTCCGGTGAAATCCAGGCTTTGTTCATTTTAATAAGCGTCAGCCTGTCAGCGCTGTCAGTTGACAGGTGTGTACGCTTATCGGTGATGACGCCACCAGCTGCACTGAATACCCGCTCTGACAGCACGCTAGCGGCAGGGCAGGCCAGCACCTCCAAGGCGTACAGCGCCACTTCAGGCCACGTGTCCAGCTTTGAAACCCAGTAGTTGTATGGAGCAGAGTGATCGCTACGGACGTTGGTATGGTCAGCTAGGTATTCCCTCACCATATTTCTGTACAGCTCCCCCCTACTCTGCCTAGACTGGGGACAGGTGACAGTGTCTTACTGGGGTGACATAAAACTGGCAAAGGCCTTGGAGAGCGTTCCCCTGCCACTGCTGGACAAGCTGCCTGCTCGCCTCCTCTCCCCCGCTACTTGGCCCACAGAACCATGCCCTCTGCCGCTAGCGGCGTCAGATGGGAAGAATTGTTTCAGCTTGTGCACCAGGGCCTGTTGATATCTATTCACTCTCATACTCCTTTCCTCTGCAGGGATGAGAGTGGAAAGGTTCTGCTTGTACCGTGGGTCCAGCAGAGTGAACACCCAGTAATCGGTGTTTGAAAAAATTCTTCTAACGCGAGGGTCATGGGATAGGCAGCCTAACATGAAGTCTGCCATGTGCGCCAGAGTCCCAACACGCAAGAATTCCCTCTCCTCACTGGCCTGACTCTCCATTTCCTCCTCCTCCTCCTCCTCCTCCAAGTCCTCCTCTTCAGCCCATACATGCTCAAGAGTTAAGGACCGAGCACTGGTACCCTCTACTGTCTCGCCGACAATCTCCTCCTCTTCCTCCTCATCCTCATCCCCCTCCTCCGATACGCGCTGAGAAACAGACTGGAGGTTGCTCTGGCTATCAAGCTATCCCCCTCCCAGGAAAATTTGGAATGCGATCCAGCATTCTCTGAGGAACAGTTTTCTGAACCCTTCCCAGAGTCACAAACCACTTCTCAGGTTGCTGCTGACCTCTTTCCCGATGCCCAAGTTTTCCAACTGTCGCAGTCTGTGGGTGATGATGATGATGACAATGTTGACTTAGTGGAAGAAGTGTGTAAAGAGGTGTCGGACGATGAGGAGGCACGGTGGTCAGACAGTGGTGAAGTTGTTGTCAGGGCAGGAAGTCCGAGGGGGGAGCAGACTGAGGAATCGGAGGATGACAAGGTGACTGACGCAAGCTGGGTTGATAAGCCGAGTGAAGACAGTGCTTCTGAGGCGGAGGCGACTGCTGCACCAGAACAGGTTGGAAGAGGAAGTGGTGTGGCCAGAGGGAGAAGCAGGGCCAGAGCTGTTGCATCAGCAGCAACTGTTCCACGTAGTGAAGCTCCCATGGCGATGCCTAGATGTTCGCAAGTCTGAAGGTTCTTTAAAGAAAGTGAGGATGATCGACGGACTGTGGTGTGCAACCTGTGCCACACCAGGATCAGCAGGGGTGCCACCACTACTAGCCTAACCACCACCAGCATGCGCAGGCATATGAGTGCTAAACACCCCACTCAATGGAACCAAGTCCGTTCACCTCCTGCGGGTCACACCACTGCTCCTTCCCCTGTGTAACTAGCTGGCTCTGCTAGTCAACCCCCTGCCCAGGAACCCGGCACGAGCGCCTCCTGCCGGAAAAGCACACCTTCGCCTCCACGATCCTCCACAGCGTCCACCAATGTGTCCCAGCGCAGCGTTCAGCTGTCTTTACAGCAGACGCTGGAGCGCAAGAGGAAATACAGTTCCACCCACATGCCCAAGCCCTCAACGTCCACATCTCCAAATTGCTTAGCCTGGAGATGCTGCCCTATAGGCTGGTAGAGACCGAGGCCTTTCGCAATCTCATGGCGGTGGCTGCCCCTCGGTATTCGGTCCCCAGCCGCCATTATTTTTCCCGATGTGCCGTCCCAGCCCTACACCAGCACGTGTCACAGAACATCATCCGTACCCTGACCAACGCTATTTCTGAGAAGGTCCACCTAACCACAGACACGTGGACAAGTGCTGCCGGGCAGGGACACTATATCTCACTGACGGCACATTGGGTTAACTTGGTGGAGGCTGGGACCGAGACTGACCCTGGGGCCGCTCATGTACTGCCCACACTGAGGATTGAGGGTCTTACCTCAGTCACCACTGGTAGTCACTCAGATTCCTCAAGTCTACAATGAGGAGTGGACGTGGATGTCTGATATCTGTCAGGTGTTGAGCAACTTTGAGGAGCCAACACAGATGGTCAGTGGCGATGCCGCCATTATCAGCCTCACCATCCCGCTGCTTTGCCTGTTGAAAAATTCACTGCTCAGCATCAAGTCGGATGCTTTGCGCTTGTCACAAGAGACGGTGGAGGAAGATACGTCGCTTGATAGCCAGAGCACCCTCCGGTCTGTTTCTCAGTGCGTATCGGAGGAGGGGGATGAGGATGAGGAAGAAGAGGAGGAGAATGTCGGCGAGACAGAAGAGGGTACCAGTGCTCAGTCCTTCTTAACTCTTGAGCGTGTATGGGCTGAAGAGGAAGACTTGGAGGAGGAGAAGGAAATGGAGAGTCAGGCCAGTGAGGAGAGGGAATTCTTGCGTGTTGGGACTCTGGCGCACATGGCAGACTTCATGTTAGGCTGCCTATCCCGTGACCCTCGCGTTAGAAGCATTTTTTCAAACACCGATTACTGGGTGTTTACTCTCCTGGACCCACGGTACAAGCAGAACCATTCCACTCTCATCCCTGTAGAGGAAAGGAGTATGAGAGTGAATCAATATCAACAGGCCCTGGTGCACAAGCTGAAACAATCCTTCCCATCTGACGCCGCTAGCGGCAGAGGGCATGGTTCTGTGGGCCAAGTAGCGGGGGAGAGGAAGCGAGCAGGCAGCTTGTCCAGCAGTGGCAGGGGAACGCTCTCCAAGGCCTTTGCCAGTTTTATGTCACCCCAGCAAGACACTGTCACCTGTCCCCAGTCTAGGCAGAGTAGGGGGGAGCTGTACAGAAATATGGTGAGGGAGTACCTAGCTGACCATACCAACGTCCGTAGCGATCACTCTGCTCCATACAACTACTGGGTTTCAAAGCTGGACACGTGGCCTGAACTGGCGCTGTATGCCTTGGAGGTGCTGGCCTGCCCTGCCGCTAGCGTGCTGTCAGAGCGGGTATTCAGTGCAGCTGGTGGCGTCATCACCGATAAGCGTACCTGCCTGTCAACTGACAGCGCTGACAGGCTGACGCTTATTAAAATGAACAAATCCTGGATTTCACTGGAATTCAAATCTCCCCCGGGGGAAAGCAGCTAAAGATTTACATTACTTATGTATCCGATTCCTCTTCTCTACTCCTCCTACTCCTCCTCCTCCTCCTTGTCGTCTTTGCCTAACGCTGACCAAAAAAACGCCATTTTTTAGAGGTCCAACTGGCACTCTTTTACCACATTTTTTCAGGAGGGCCCTCTACAGGCCCTCTCTTCAAACAATTTTTCCGGAGGTCCACCTACAGGCCCTCTCTCTAAATAATTTTTCTGGAGGTCCACCTACAGGCCTTCTCTCTAAACAATTTTTCCGGAGGGCCCCCTACAGGTCCTCTCTCCAAACAATTTTTCTGGAGGTCCACCTACAGGCTTTCTCTCCAAACAATTTTTCCGGAGGGCCACCTACAGGCCCTCTCTCCAAACAATTTTTTCCGCAGTGTCAACTACAGACAGTGTAAAACAATGTTTCAGGAGCGTCAAACAGACAGTCCAAAACAATTTTTCAGGAGGCGCAAGTACCAACATTTAAAAAAAAAACATTTTTTGGCTGAGGGTCGACTTTATGTACTCCGAAAAGAAAACAATTTTTGGAGGCTCAACAAAAGCCATTTCACTGCATTCTCAGTCGGACAAAGTCATTGGTGGTGTAGCCGCCATGCTGTGTCAGGCTAAATTTTTGGGTGCTTCACCAGCTACCGCATACTAACTCAGTCACTCTGTTGTCACCGCCGCCATACAGGGCCACGAAAAATGTTTATGTGGTTCGCCTGCTCCCGCAGTGTCACTCGCTCACTCTGTTGTCACCACCATAGTGGTTTGCACTATAGCAGCCCAAGTCTGCACATTCCCCTTTTTATCTCCAAGTGATCTATACTGCACGTCACGTAAAAAATAGGTTCTTTTGCTCTCAGTGATACAAATCCATTTCATAAAATCCTTTCTTTCTCTTTAACTGATCTATACTGAACGTCACTTTTAAAAATATGTCTATTTCCTCTCTTTCTCTCTCTCCAAACTATTTTTCCGGATAGGTGCCGTATACGATATTAAACTGAGAAGAATGCATACAACACATGCCCCACTTGACAAATTTCAGAGTTGACAACCGTACCGGTTGATGCTAAATTTTTAAGTTGGGGTCCTGCGTTGTCATTCGAACTCCATCTGGCTGTTGTCACCACCACACACGCTAGCCAAGGGGGCACTCCTCTGGCTCTTCCAGCTCAACCTCCTTCCCCCCAGCCTGCCCCCCACCTACAGGCCCTCTCTCCAAACAATTTACCCGGATAGGGGACGTATTAGATATTATACTGATTTTTTTTTGTTCCTCTTTTAATTGGCTCCTGACCTGTGATAGGCAGAGCATGGACACGTCCCCTTAGCTGCAGTAGAAAAGACACCCCCCTGGCCAGAGCAAGCTCTTTTTCCTTTTCCGTGTTCGAAAAATCCATGAAATATATGGTCCCAAGATAGGGGACGTATACGATTTTAAACTGAGAAGAATCGATACCACACATGCCCCACTAGTTCGAGCTCAATGTTGACAGCCGTACCAGTTGATGCCAAATTTTTAAGTGGGGGTTCCACCACTACCAGCCTAACCACCACCAGCATGCGCAGGTATACGAGTGCTAAACACTATGGAACCAAGGCCGTCCTTTCCCCTCATGCGGGTCCCACCACTACTTCTTCCCCTGTGTCACTCGCTGCCTCTGCGAGTCAACCCCCAGCCCAGGACCCCGGCACGAGCGCCTCCCGCCGTAAAACCACCCCTTCGCCTCCATGATCCTCCACACTGTCCACCAATGTGTCCCTGCGCAACGTTCAGCTGTCATTACAACAGACGTTGGAGCGCAAGCAGAAAAAAAGTTCAGCCCACCTACATGCACAAGCCCTCAATGTCCACATACAGGGCCACGCTAAATGTTTAATGTTCTCTACCTGCTACCGTTGTGTAGCTCGGTCAATGTTTTGTCGCAGCCATACAGGGCTACGCTAAATTTTTAATGTGCTCTACCTGCTACCGGTCGTGTAGCTCGGTCACTCTGACCGAGTCTGACCCTGGGGCTTCTCATGTACTGCCCACTTGGAGGATTGCGGGGCCTACCTCATTCACGGTTTCTCAGAATTACTATGCCACTTCCTCCAACCCCTCCTCCTCCACCTTCCAATTACCATCCATGCTTCACCTCCTGCTACCTCAGTCTAACTCGGTCACTCTGTTGTCACCGCCATGCTGCGTCAGGCTAAATTTTTGGGTGGCTCACCTGCTACCTCATCTAACTTGGTCACTTGTTGGTGTCACCGCCATGCTGTGTCAGGCTTATGCCTGCATCGTGTGGCTGGGGATAGGAGAGCAGTGCCAGCATGGGCATGGGTGATGGACCTTCGTTGCACCTAGTTGGGTGCTTCCCTATATATTCCCACCATGCCAGCCATGGGTTGTACATAAACTAATAACAGGAAAAACAAAAAAAATGAGAAAACTATTTTACAGGAGGGTCAACCGCAGACACTCCAAAACAATTTTACATGAGGGAGTGTCTCCCCGTCTGCCATCGTGTTCGGTCAGGCTGTCAGTAGGTACACCACCTCTGTCGTCCGCAGAAGCGGCCACTATGAGGAAGGCCACGGCAAGAACATCCCCTTTTCAATTGAGAACAAGTGGAGAATTGTAGGAGGATGACAGTTTTCTTCGGCAGTGGATTCACCTTCCCCTTTATCATTGCCAGACAACAGTTGGTGAAAAAGTAATTGGCAATGATGAAGAAAATGTAACGGTGCAGTGGACTGTCTGTGACGCAAACCTATATATTCCCACCATGCCAGCCATGGGTTGTACATAAACTAATAACAGAAAAACAATAAAAATTAGAAAACTATTTTACAGGAGGGTCAACCGCAGACACTCCAAAACAATTTTACATGAGGGAGTGTCTCCCCATCTGCCATCCTGTTCGGTCAGGCTGTCAGTAGGTACACCACCTCTGTCGTCCGCAGAAGCGGCCACTATGAGGAAGGCCACGGCAAGAACATCCCCTTTTCAATTGAGAACAAGTGGAGACTTGTAGGAGGATGACAGTTTTCTTCCGCAGTGGATTCACCTTCCCCTTTATTATTGCCAGACAACAGTTGGTGAAAAAGTAATTGGCAATGATGAAGAAAATGTAACGGTGCAGTGGACCGTCTGTGAAGCAAACCTATATATTGCCACCATGCCAGCCATGGGTTGTACATAAACTAATAACAGGAAAAACAAAAAAAAATTTACAGAAGGGTCAACTACAGACACTCCTAAACAATTTTTTAGGAGGGTCAACTTCGGACACTCCAAAACAAATTTTTGGGAGGCTCACCTACAGATATTTGACTGCTACCTCAATCTAACTTGGTCACTTGTTGGTGTCACTACGCTGTCAACATGCTGTGTCAGGCTTATGCCTGCGTCGTGGGGCGGGGGATAGCACAGCAGTGCCAGCATGAGCAGTGGTGTCACCTGCAGGCGGTGATGGACCTTCGTTGCACCTAGTTGGGTGCTTCCCTAACATGTGATGGGCATGTGCCTCGCCTTTCTTGGTCTGGGTGAGCACAATTGCCATGAGGGTAACCACCAGGCTGTTGCAGGAGAATTTGGGGTAATGGTGGGATTAGGCAGCCTCAGAGGCATCCATGCATGCTGCCCCTGCTGTTTCCTGTCAATTTCTGTGGTGTTTCCATCATTTTCTGATGT
Organism: Rhinella marina; assembly: GCA_900303285.1. Lineage (NCBI taxonomy): Eukaryota > Metazoa > Chordata > Amphibia > Anura > Bufonidae > Rhinella > Rhinella marina. The sequence goes on from ONZH01012264.1 coordinate 12,047, forward strand.
TTCCAGGTTTTCACCCAGCCTTCCCTCGGCAGAGCCTTGGTCCCCTGCAAAAAATGCTTGTGTCTCCCATTGATTTCAATGGGGTTTGTTACTCGAAACGAGCACCCGAGCATCGGGAAAAGTTTGTCTAGAATAACGAGCACAGGAGCATTTTAGTGCTCGCTCATCTCTAATTATTACATTTCCCCTGGACGTGTTTGTCCCAATATTTCACAAAAAACTTTCACTTTTCAGGCATGTGCAAAATGTAACTGAAACTATACAAATTGCGAAAGATAAAATAGAAGACCCGTTACCAGAGAATGTGTTGCTACTTACTGATAACACACGGTCGAATGACATTATTATGACCACTTCCTACTTTCAATGTCGGCAGCGAGTAGCTCATGAAGGAAGTCACATGTCGTTACCTGGCTTGGAGGGTATACAGTATAAGGTGTCCAATAGACTATCAGCATTTATATCCCTCATAGCTGACATAGGTAAAAGGGGTGATTTATCAGAGTTGCAAAAAGGAATGATTATTGGCTTTCTGGCCGAGGGTGGCAATATTTCAAAATTTTTGAACTGTCCTTGTGCTGTTGTGGTGAAAATGTACAGTGAGTGGACAAACGGAACTAATATGAATAAGCAATGTTAGAAACTGTGGGGCACTGCTTGCCATTGACATGAGAGGTGAACATTGGCAATGTGAGTGGACCTACAGAGGAGCAGCTCACCATCAAAATTAACTAGGGGGCTACTTAGTTCAGCAAACTCTACTGTGTATGGTTCTCTGAAGCAGATGGATGGTCATTGCACCTCTGCTAACAAAGATGCATCAGCAGATGAGGCTTAAATTTATGAGGCAGTATATCAATTAGATCTCTGCTAATTGGCAAACGGTTGTATTCTCCCATTAATCACATTTTCTGCTTCATTAAATGGCTGGAAATTGGCATGTCAGATGAGAAACATCAGAGAATAAACACACTGCAACCATTGCTGGAAGAACACAAGCTGGTGGTGGCAGTGTTATGGCCAGGGGAATGTTTTCACTGCATTCTCTGTTCACTCCATGTGGAAAGGACTCAAGTGATTTGGGTGTAAATCCATCTTTGCAGATCACGTACATCCATACATGCTGATTGTCTTTCCTGGGGCACAGGGTATCTTCTAGCAAGAAAAATCAACATTTCACATGGCTTAAAATGTCCAACGTTGGTTGGAAGAACATAGCCAATATCTCCAAGTACTACCCTGCCCCCCCAATTGCCTAGACTTGAACCCAACTGAGCATCTGTGTGACCACATCGATTGTAAGGTTTGCACTACGGATCCTTCCCCATGTATCCTCCAGCAGCTGTTGGATACACTGGAATCCACTGCAGTCAGCATGGCTATAGATACCTATGACAACCTACAAGGACCTTATTGAGTCACTTACAGCACATCTAGCTGCTGTGCGTGCTGTACACATCAGTTACTATGGATATTCACATAACAATGTGACTCGACTGTGTAATTTATGTTCATGTAATATTGAATTACATGAGGGTATCAGACTTACACTGAAAGCAATACTAATATAATTACTAATATAAAGTAAACGTCTGCAAGATCTTAGGAATTTAATGCACATAGTGACTTTGAAAATCCCCCCAAAAAGTCATCAAAAATGCTATAATATGTTAAACTCAAAACTTGATTTAAACAAAGGGTCATTTTCTGATGATTGCCTGTCATTTATTTGGGTCATTTCTATGTTGTATGAATACAATTTGTGTTTTTAAGTACTACTATGCAGCTATAGCTTTTTTTTCTTTTCAGTTGTGTTTGTACAGTGTATACATCATTACAAATAAAGAATGGTGTTGCAGACATCAACATAGGCTTATGGGATCATTTGTAATACATTAGCACAAAGCATTGACCACATTACTAATCCAATCACATGCTTCTTATTGATCCTATTTTGAGGAACCTGCTACGGAGAAGTATTTATTAATACCCAGTCAATTATGCCTAATTGGCTTATGAAATAAGCCAAACATTTGTGTTTCCCCTTAAGCCTGTAATCAATGCTCACTTTAAGTTTTGAATATAGGTACTAATTTTTTAAGTCTTGGTTTTCTTTATGACATGTCTTTGACTACATAAACATCCAAATCATATGGTAATATTTAAGTAAGTCAGAGATATCACATATCAGCACTGATTGATTCATAAGAAAAAAACAGAACTATACACAAAATCGCAACATGCAATAAGTGCCCACAGATCAATACAGATCTAAACATGTCTTTAAAATAATTCAGTGAAAGGATATAGATCTGTTACAATACAGTTTCATACATTCTTCATCAGTGTAATTTTATAAGGAAACAATGAAGATGAAGTGAGGTTCTGCAGTAATATAATTGGTATTTTGTTGTTAAAATATAAAATAATCACCACAGTAAAATGTATAGTCAAATTTTATAACATGCAGTATTATAATCAGAATGTAATGAGTCAATTAAAGACAAAATGAATAGATTCCAACCTATCCATACTAAATCTCAAGCTACTAGAAAACATCAGAAATACAAAAATGTCTGAAAACTTAGCTTATTACTATTAGCAACAATACATATTTATCCCAATGCTATCTTTACTTTATTGACATAGCTTATGTTATATTTGTTACTTTGCAGGCTGTATCATATGTCTTTGACTGTTTTTTAAAATAGTTTATTCTTCAAACCCTTCACCCCGGAGGGTTTTGCGTTTCCGTTTTCCCTCCCTGCCTTTTCAGGGCCATTTTTTTTTTTGTTCAAACCATACAAAGGCTTATTTTTTGTGGGACAAACTGTATGCTTGATGGCACAATTTAATTTAACATGTCCTGTATTGGAAAATGGGAAAAAAATTCCACCATTCCGCCAAGATTTTTTGGGTTTTGATATTACAACGTCCCCGTGCGCTAATAAAGACATAATGTCCTTATTCTCTGGGTCAATACAATTATGATGATAGTAAATTTGTATTATTTTTTATTTTATTACTTTAAAAAAATCTAAATCTTCTTTGCCTCAACATTTTCTCAAAGCCATAACTTTTTTTTATAGTTCTGTCTATAGAGCTGTATGAAGGCTTGTTTTTATGTGGGCTGAACTGTAATTTTATTGGTACCATCTTTGGGGTATATACATTTTTCACTTTTATTTTGAGGGGACAAGGTAACTAAAAAATAGTGAATCGCATTTTTATTTTTATTTCCTGTTACAGAGTTCATCGCCTAGGAAAAATATTTTTATATTTTAATGGTTCAGACATTTTCAGACACAGTGATACCTGTTATGTTAATTTAAATTATTTTTTTATATGTCAACATGGGAAGGAAGTGATTTGCATTTTTAATATTTTTAAAATTTTTAAACTTTTTTTTCAAAAATGTATTATATAACTTTTAGCAGACTTAGGGGGCTATACTCTTCGATCTTCTGACTGCTTGTCCCATAGACCATAATGGAGAACTATTATGGTCTATGAGATTTTCATTGCCTGTCTGTGAAGCTGTGGAGGTTTACCAGGTTTTTTCCTATATGCGTATGTAAAGCAAAAACAAAATGGTCAGAGGCTCACCTTGTTTAGTTGTGCTAATGTAGGCACAACTCTAGACTGAGCATACCGTAGTTGATGTTTCAGGGTCCATATACTGCCACTGTCCAAGTAACATCAGCATAAGGTGCTCACCTGAGGAAGTAAAATTGGAAACAGAGTAATGGAGAAATGGATCCCAGAACTAGACAGTCATAGGGCACAAAGGACAAGCAGAAGATGAAAAGATGAAATCAAATGATCTTTATTGTAATTGCCTTCTAAAAACAGCATGTTTTGGAGCTAAAAATGTCCCTTCCTCATAGCTGTCTTAGCCCTGAAATTTGCTTTTTTAGAAGACCATTTGATTTCATTGTTATATTCTCTACAAGTCATTTTCACCTTGGGACTTTTGGATCCTGGAATCCGGTGTATTGTTAGGATGGAAATTTTGATCTATTCCATTTATACAAGTGTTAGCAGAGCCACAATGATAAAGACTTTTGAGTTTGTACATGTGCTTTTACATAACTATTATGCTTCTTATTTCCACTTCTACTACTATTATTGTTATACTATAATGCATTAAACTTCTTTTTAACTTCGTACAGGATTATAGATAATATTGTTAACCAACATCAAAGTTCAGTGAGTCCTTCTTAAATCAAAAGGTATTTGTTTCCCTTATTACTAGCCACTTTAAAAATACTTTGGATAGATTGGATTAACTTATTAAAATGTACTACATTTCACACTGGATTTTCCTTAACACTTCTGGAATTCTATTGACATGGCCTTCAAACACTATGGAATGTGAAAATCCAAAAAGTGCTACTGATATTTTATGTGCTATATAGTGTTTCAGCCTTCAACCATAATGGCTGTTTCAAACAGTTGTTACATTTTACACTTGCTCACAGAAGATTAAAGAACAATTTTCCCACCATGGGGATACTTAACCAACATATAGGTTTATGTTATAACAGACGAAATATTAATTTTTATTAACTTTATTTTTTATTTATTTCAATTTTAGGAGCAGTTGCGTTCAATATTTTAGCCAACAACTTGTAAATTAGGAAGCATAAAAAAATTACCACACACTAACAAAATTAGTAAAATGTAAATTTATACGAATTTTCTGTTGATTTTGAAGGCACACTCTAATGTACTATTTTGGCATTATGATTTGTATACCTGGGAAGATAGGGTATGACAAGGCAAAGCTTTAGGTCAGGGATAGGCAAGCTCTGGCACTCCAGCTGTTGTGAAATTACAACTCCCAGCATGCATACTTGCTCTGCTCTTCTAAGAACTCACATAGAAATGAATGGAGCACGCTGGGAATTGTAGTTTCAAATGGAGTGTCAAACGTTGCTGACCCCTGCTTTAGGTGATATACATAGTGCACTTTACCTTTTATAGAGAACAACATCAAACATGCAAGAAGAGGAACCTGTTACAGATACTGTATGGTACAATAGTTTGGATTTAAACCCATAGCCACATTACTGAAAAACGTTTTGTGTTTTAGGCTTTGACAAAATAATACATGACAAGAGAGCTGTCCATACACAAGATAAAAGTTGTCCAAAATGGCTGACACGATCATTTTGGCCCACCATTTTTTTATTATTACAATACGATAACCATTGGCAAAGGCTGATAGCAGACTATTGTCTGATGTTGGACAAATGGTTTGACAGCCACCTTCTAGTCATTTATAATCTTAGGCAGATGGCCAGGTCTGAGGGGTTACATAGCCACCACCAATGACATATTCTAGAAAGTCTCAATGCCATGTCATAAGATATTTTGAAGTAAACCAACTCCTAAAGCTATCAAATGCTATATATACAGTAATGTGCAACAAATGTAGGCAGGTATGGAAAAAATAATGCAAAAATATGTTAATATTTTATTTTTATCACTTAACACAATGCCAAGTGAATGAACTAAAGATAAATATAAATCAAATCAATATTTGGTGTGACCACCGTTTGAGTTCAAAACAGCATCGATTTTTCTGTGTGCACTTGCACATAGTTTTTGAAGGAACTCAGCAGGGAGGTTGTTCCAAACATGTTTGAGAACTAACTACAGACATTCTGTGTATGTAGGCTTGCTTAAATCCTTCTGTTTCTTCATATAACGCCAGACAGACTTGATGATGTTGCTATGTAGGGGGAGGGGGTCACATCATGACTTCCAGGACTACTTGTTCTTCTTTATGTTGATGATAGTTCCTAATGGTATTGGCTGTATGCTTGGGGATGTTTCCTCCTACAGAATAAATTTGGAGCCAATCAGACACCTCCCTGATGGAATTGAATTATGGATGAGTGTTTGCCTGTATGTCCTAGCACTGAGGACACCATTAATCCTGACCAATTCCCCATCTACATTTGTTGAGATACAGCGCCAAACTTGCAAGGAACCTTCACACTGCTTCTCTTTTACCTGCATATACTCATTATTGTTCCAGTGTCTTTTGTCCCCTTACTTTGCATCAGAAAAAAGAGCATCTACAAGGAGTTATTATAAAAAGCCTATTTTATAAGATGGCAATTCTGGAGGGTGTTACATGTAATGATCAAAGTTCCAAGATCCTTACTTTACTTACAGATGCTGCACTTTATTTTGTCTGCCATCACTATTTTTGTTTTTGGCTGACAACACTATTTTTCATATTATCTCTTACATGACAGTTGAAGTGAAGTATCTTGCTAGATGAAGACTATTTGTGCAATTAATGGTCTTTGAAAAGGATGGTGAGAAGCTGAATGGTCCATCTGTCAAATCTCAATAAGACTAGGATGAGATGTTTCTCTTGTGCATCAGTGGTATCAACTGTGGTCAGAGAGGGGTAACCATGCACACATAAAGAGGGTTCTAGATGGTGTAGACAGATACATGCCAAGATTGTTGTAAGAGAAGATCTGTTGTATCGCAAAGAACAGCTATGGTTCTGCAGTAGCCCATGCTGTGACTGTCTGGACCATAAGAAACCATCTACTTGGAGCAGGACTGCATTCATGCACTCCACTATCATCACCAAGAGACCCTGCACTGGTGCAGTGAGGGAGTCCATTGGAGGCATGAATGGCAAACAACAGTGTTTAATGAAGAAAGCAAGATTTGCCTTAGTACTAATGATGACCACAGCAGAGTCCACAAGATGGCTGGAATGTGTGGGATGCCATTAGCTACCATGCATGTTCCCATCTGGTGTTCTTAGAAGGAACATTGACAAGCTCATGATATATCAAGGACAGTGGCGTACCACCCATATAGGCAGACCACGCCACTGCTATGGGGCCCGCAGCACAGGGGGGCCTGGAGTGCACGGAAGGCCCCGTCCCCTACTCTGCATCATTAAGATGCGTCCTAACAGTGTTCCCTGCCTCCGCTCAGGGCCTGTCCTGGCCCGCTCACCTCCGCTCACCGCTGCAACCCGGACTTACTGTGTATGCCTGTTCCGTTGGGGAAGCCCTGTTGCAGTGAGCTCGGAACAAGCATACATTATCCTTAGTTTCCCCTAATGTCGGGACGCATTTAGGACATTCCTGTGCGCTCCCAGCTGGCCCCGCCTCCTCCCTCATGCCGCGCTGCTGCTACTGGATAGGAGGACCTGTGCAGCGCGGCAAGAGAGGTGAAAGAAGAAGGGAGAAGAAGACCAAGGCCGGCCAGCCCCCTCCAGAGCATTGAAGTGGAGACAAGGGCCAAGTAACTGTAAGTTTTTATGTGTGTCATGTGTGTGTGTATGTATACACTGTGTATATACTGTATATTGTACAGCATGGCACAGGGATTATATTGTCTGGGATGGTGTAACCGCCATGCATTTGTTGTACAGTATACATTATAATTAGAGATAAGCGAGCATGCTCGTCCGAGCTAGGTGCTCGTTCGAGTATTAGGGTACTCGTAAGTGCTCGCTGCTCGGACGAGTATCTCGTCATGCTCGAGAAAATGGCAACTTCCGCATTGTGCATTTTTGGCGCCCATAAACTCAGCCAATCACAAGCCAGGAGACTCTGCGGTACACCCAGAATCACGTGGGGCCCTTACATGTCGATAGCAGGGGTTGGCTGGCCTGATCAGGTGACCCTGGAATATACTAGTGACTGCCCACGGTGCTCGGCTCAGATGCTGTCTGGATGTCGTTAGGGATAGAGCTGCTGCGTTTCAGGGAGAGTGTTAGGGTCTGCATTTAGTTCTTTGTTAGGCAGGAGTGATCTCACAAGAACCCAACAGCCCTTCTAAGGGCTACAAGAAATTTTTTTTTGGTCTCCTGGCTGGGCTGGCTGGTTGGCACTAGTAGTGCAGCTATCGCCATATATAACCCTTTTTTTTTTATTGTTATATATCAGTGATACAAATCCATTTCATACAGCAGTGTGGAACCATTCTGTGTGTCACAGTTCAGCTGTCCACTCACTGCAATCCGTATTTTCACTGATACAGCTAGATTCCAAAAATCGCTGTGCGACATTTGTCTGGGTTGCAGTCAAAATAGCCACCATCAGCAGGGGCTGAGTTTGCTGTCTGATAGTTTCTGCACGTCACGTTCCAAAAAAACAAAATATAAAAAAAAATATGTAAAAAAAATATAGATAAAAAAATTGTTTTTTTGTTGTTTTATCTCAGTGATACAAATCCATTTCACACAGCTGCGTGGAACCATTCTGTGTGTCACAGTTTAGCTGGCCACTCAACACAATCCGTATTTTCTGTCCAGGTGACACATTCTGTACGTCACTTAATTAAAAAAGATCTTTTGCTCTGACTTATACAGCTACATTAGAAAAATCTCTGTGCGACATTTGTCTGGGTTGCAGTCAAAATAGCCACCGTCAGGAGGGGCTGAGTTTGCTGTCTGATAGTTTCTGCACGTCACGTTCCAAAAAAACAAAAACTAAAAAAAAATATAAAAAAAAATATATAAAAAAATAGTTTTTTTGTTGTTTTATCTCAGTGATACAAATCCATATCACACAGCTCCGTGGAACCATTCTGTGTGTCACAGTTCAGCTGTCCACTCAACACAATCCGTATTTTCTGTCCAGGTGACACATTCTGTACGTCACTTAATTAAAAAAGGTCTTTTGCTCTCACTTATACAGCTAGATTCCAAAAATCTCTGTGCGACATTTGTCTGGGTTGCAACTAAGCAGACCAAGTCTGCCTAATCTAATAGTTTCCGTGTAATTGCTCCATACTGCACGGCATGTAATAACATACGTAATTTTGATCTAACTTATCCACCCAGTGGCGTAGCTACCGGGGGGGCAGGGGGGGCGACGGCTCCGGGCCCAGTGACTCAAGGGGGCCCATAAAAATAAAAAATCTTACTTACCTGTTCTGCGCTGCGGCTGCCCTCCGGTCCGCGCTCTGCTCTCTTCCCTGGCGGCGCGCACTATGACCTGACGCTGCACGCAGCATCAGGTCATAGTGTGCGCGGGCCAGGGAAGAGAGCGGAGCGCGGACCGGAGGGCAGCCGCAGCGCAGAACAGGTAAGAGAGGTTTTTTATTTTTATCTTATGTGGCCTGGGTGGGCTGATCTGAGGTCTGATGGGGGCACAATACGCTGATCTGAGGTCTGATGGGGGCACAATATGCCAGATCTGAGGTTTGATGGGGCACAATACGCTGATCTGAGGTCTGATGAGGGCACATTAGCTGATCTGAGGTCTGATGGGGGCACAATACGATGATCTGAGGTCTGATGGGGGGCACAATATGCAGATTGAGGTTTGATGGGGCACAATACGCTGATCTGAGGTCTGATGGGGGCACAATACGCTGATCTGAGGTCTGATGGGGGGCACAATAGGCTGATCTGAGGTTTGATGGGGCACATTAAGCTGATCTGAGGTCTGATGGGGGCACATACAATGATCTGAGGTCTGATGGGGCACAATATGCCAGATCTGAGGGTTGATGGGGCACAATACGCTGATCTGAGGTCTGATGGGGGCACAATATGCTGATCTGAGGTCTGATGGGGGGGCACAATAGGCTGATCTGAGGTTTGATGGGGCACAATAGGCTGATCTGAGGTCTGATAGGGCACAATACGCTGATCTGAGGTCTGATGGGGCACAATATGCAGATCTGAGGTTTGATGGG
>ONZH01012265.1:0-52173 GCA_900303285.1 Rhinella marina
GTCCTTAAAGAATCGCTCATCGCAATAAGGGAGAACGCATTGCACGCAGAGGAGACGGGGGTAGGAGGAGACGCAACGGAGCTACACAGTCAGACCACACTTTTGTCTGCTTCACGGTGGCAGTTGCAGGAGGATGAGGATGAGGAGGATGACGTGGAGGTGGCTGTGGAAGAGGAGGAGGATGCTGGCGGCGAGGGTAGCAGTCAGGCTGTGTGCGTCCCATTGGTTCAGCGCGGATGGGGCGGAGAGGAGGCGGAAGAGGAAGAGGAGGAAATGGCAAGTGATCCTTCTGGTGGGGGCAGTGACGTCATGCCTATTCAGAGTCTGGCACACATGGCTGACTTCATGCTGGGCTGCTTTTCCCGGGACACACGTGTTGTCCGGATAGTGGAGAACAAACTGTACTGGGTCTTCGCACTCCTGGACCCCCGGTATAAAGATAACGTCTCCTCTTTTATTCCGGTAGAGGAGAGGACGAATCGATTGCTGGCATACCAGAGGGAACTCGTGCAGAACATGATGGAGATTTTCCCACCCACCATCGCTGGCGGCAGAGAGGAGAGGGTCTCCCAGAGTCCCACAACATCTATCAGGCCCACAGCCACCAGGGGAACACTCTCCAAGGTGTGGGACACGTTCATGGCACCCCCTCGTGCAACTTCCATCACTGCGGGGCCCGCTATCAGCAGGAGGGACAAGTATCGGCGGATGTTGCGGGAGTACCTGGCAGACCGTACCCCTGTCCTCCCCGATCCCTCGGCGTCCTACACTTACTGGGTCTCCAAGTTGGACACGTGGCTGGAACTGTCCCTGTACGCCTTGGAGGTGCTTGCCTGCCCTGCCGCCAGCGTGCTATCAGAAAGGGTGTTCAGCGCTGCCGGGGGCATTATAACCGATAAGCGCAGCCGCCTGTCAACCGACAGTGCGGACAGGCTGACGCTAATCAAAATGAACAGCAAGTGGATTGACCCGGACTTTGCTTCTCCAACCGTGGAAAGCAGCCAAAAGTGAAGTGCCATCTGTATGAAGTGCCATTTCCTCCTCCACCTCCTCCTTAACCGCCGTAGAATTGCTCCGTAAATAAGAAAAATTTATATATTTATGGCTCACCTCTTGGGCCTCCACAAAATGTTTAAGAGGTCTCACCTCTTGGGCCTCCATATAATTTTTAACAGGTCTCACCTCTTGGGCCTCCACATAATTTTTAAGAGGTCTCACCTCTTGGGCCTGCACAAAATGTTTAAGAGGTCTCACCTCTTGGGCCTCCACATAATTTTTAAGAGGTCTCACCTCTTGGGCCTCCGCAAAATGTTTAAGAGGTCTCACCTCTTGGGCCTCCACATAATTTTTAACAGGTCTCACCTCTTGGGCCTCCACATAATTTTTAAGAGGTCTCACCTCTTGGGCCTGCACAAAATGTTTAAGAGGTCTCACCTCTTGGGCCTCCACAAAATCTTTAAAGAGGTCTCACCTCTTGGGCCTCCACATAATTTTTAAGAGGTCTCACCTCTTGGGCCTCCACAAAATGTTTAAGAGGTGTCACCTCTTGGGCCTCCACATAATTTTTTAAGAGGTCTCACCCTCTTGGGCCTCCACATAATTTTTAAGAGGTCTCACCTCTTGGGCCTCCACAAAATCTTTTAAGAGGTCTCACCTCTTGGGCCTCCACAAAATCTTTAAGAGGTCTCGCCTCTTGGGCCTGCACAAAATCTTTAAGAGGTCTCACCTCTTGGGCCTCCACAAAATCTTTAAGAGGTCTCACCTCTTGGGCCTCCACATAATTTTTAAGAGGTCTCACCCTCTTGGGCCTCCACAAAATGTTTAAGAGGTGTCACCTCTTGGGCCTCCACATAATTTTTAACAGGTCTCACCTCTTGGGCCTCCACATAATTTTTAACAGGTCTCACCTCTTGGGCCTCCACATAATTTTTAAGAGGTCTCACCTCTTGGGCCTCCACAAAATCTTTAAGAGGTCTCACCTCTTGGGCCTCCACAAAATCTTTAAGAGGTCTCACCTCTTGGGCCTCCACAAAATCTTTAAGAGGTCTCACCTCTTGGGCCTCCACAAAATCTTTAAGAGGTCTCACCTCTTGGGCCTCCACATAATTTTTAACCCGTCTCACCTCTTGGGCCTCCACATAATTTTTAAGAGGTGTCACCTCTTGGGCCTCCACAAAATCTTTAAGAGGTCTCACCTCTTGGGCCTCCGCAAAATCTTTAAGAGGTCTCACCTCTTGGGCCTCCACATAATTTTTAACAGGTCTCACCTCTTGGGCCTCCACATAATTTTTAAGAGGTCTCAGCTCTTGGGCCTCCACATAATTTTTAAGAGGTCTCACCTCTTGGGCCTCCACAAAATCTTTAAGAGGTCTCACCTCTTGGGCCTCCACAAAATCTTTAAGAGGTCTCACCTCTTGGGCCTCCACAAAATCTTTAAGAGGTCTCACCTCTTGGGCCTCCACAAAATCTTTAAGAGGTCTCACCTCTTGGGCCTCCACAAAATCTTTAAGAGGTCTCGCCTCTTGGGCCTCCACATAATTTTTAAGAGGTCTCACCTCTTGGGCCTCCACAAAATCTTTAGGAGGTCTCACCTCTTGGGCCTCCACATAATTTTTAAGAGGTCTCACCTCTTGGGCCTCCACAAAATCTTTAAGAGGTCTCACCTCTTGGGCCTCCACATAATTTTTAAGAGGTGTCACCTCTTGGGCCTCCACAAAATCTTTAAGAGGTCTCACCTCTTGGGCCTCCACATAATTTTTAAGAGGTGTCACCTCTTGGGCCTCCACAAAATCTTTAAGAGGTCTCACCTCTTGGGCCTCCACATAATTTTTAAGAGGTGTCACCTCTTGGGCCTCCACAAAATCTTTAAGAGGTCTCACCTCTTGGGCCTCCACATAATTTTTAACCCGTCTCACCTCTTGGGCCTCCACATAATTTTTAACAGGTCACACCTCTTGGGCCTCCACATAATTTTTAAGAGGTCTCACCTCTTGGGCCTCCACAAAATCTTTAAGAGGTCTCACCTCTTGGGCCTCCACAAAATCTTTAAGAGGTCTAACCTCTTGGGCCTCCACAAAATCTTTAAGAGGTCTCACCTCTTGGGCCTCCACAAAATCTTTAAGAGGTCTCACCTCTTGGGCCTCCACATAATTTTTAAGAGGTGTCACCTCTTGGGCCTCCACAAAATCTTTACGAGGTCTCACCTCTTGGGCCTCCACATAATTTTTAAGAGGTGTCACCTCTTGGGCCTCCACAAAATCTTTAAGAGGTCTCACCTCTTGGGCCTCCACATAATTTTTAACCCGTCTCACCTCTTGGGCCTCCACATAATTTTTAACAGGTCTCACCTCTTGGGCCTCCACAAAATCTTTAAGAGGTCTCACCTCTTGGGCCTCCGCAAAATCTTTAAGAGGTCTCACCTCTTGGGCCTCCACATAATTTTTAACAGGTCTCACCTCTTGGGCCTCCACATAATTTTTAAGAGGTCTCAGCTCTTGGGCCTCCACATAATTTTTAAGAGGTCTCACCTCTTTAGCCTCCACACAATTTTTAAGACGTCTCACCTCTTGGGCCTCCACAAAATTTTCCATGAGCCTCTGGCCAGCCCACGGCCTCTTCCTGCCTTTTGCGGTCCTACGCATCCCTCAACATCCCCACTGCTTTACCTGCTAGACATGACACTGGGCCAGGTCGGGTCACTGACATCTCTAGCGCCAACAATTTGGGCATTTTAAGGCTTCTGCATGTGTTTGAGTTGTTTTTACATTTTAAAGAAGACATGTCTGACCACATTTCACACACACACACAATGACAATTAGGGGTGGGGTCTATTTGCTTTCCCCCTTGCCTATGCCATCTGTGGTTGTCATAGGCAACGTGATTTTAAGGGGTGCAGAATTTCATCTTCTTTTTTATCTAGTTTGGCTTGGGGTCCATGGCAATGTAGAGGAAAGAAGGTTTCCTTGTATGGTCTCACTTTACAGAGAGGTTACATTGTCTTTGGAGTGTATTGTTGAGAGGCTGTGATAGTGGCGTAATAGTGCGACTTGGGCGCGTTATATGCACCCAGACATGCTTCCCCTGCTGTCCCAGTTGCATTCCAGCAGTGTTGGCATCCTTTTCTGAGGTTTCAGGGTGGACTTGGTGACCTCCAAGTGGTCGAATTGAGATTTCCAAGTGGCGAGCATTTTTTCCCCATAGACTTTAATGGGATTCGATATTCGGTCGAATAGTCGAATTTCGCGGTCTATTCGAATCGAATTTCGAACTTTCGAATATTTCACTACTCGCTCATCTCTACTAGAAACACATTTTAGAAACACATTTTAGTTTATAGTGGAAATATTGAAGTTTAACCACTTCAGATCTGGGCCATTTACCCCCTTCCTGACCAGGCCTAATTTTGCAAATCTGACATGTGTCACTTCATGTGGTAATAACTTTGAAATGCTTTTACTTATCCAAGCGATTCTGAGATTGTTTTCTCATGACACATTGTACTTCAAGTTAATGGTAAATTTGAGTCAATAAGTTTTAATTTTATTTATTAAAAAATCCAAAAGTTAACGAAAATTTGAAAAAATTCACTGTTTTCTAAATTTAAATCTCTCTGCTTTTAAGACAGATAGTGATACCCCATAAAATACTTTTTAATTTACATTCCCCATATGTCTGCTTTACGTTGGCATCATTTTGGTAGTGTCATTTTATTTTTTTAGGACAGTAGAAGGTCTAGAATTTTAGACGCAATTTTTGCAAATTTGCAAAATCAGCTTTTTAAAGGACCAGTTCAGTTCTGAAGTCACTTTATGGGGCTTACATAATAGAAACCACCCATAAATTACCCCATTTTAGAAAATACACCCTTCAAACTATTCAAAACTGGTTTTAGAAATGTTGTTAGCCCTTTAAGTATTCCACAGGAATTAAAGCAAAATAGATGTGAAATTTCAAAATTTCCCTTTTTTTTCAGATTTTCCATTTTAATCATTTTTTTCCTGTAACACATCAAGGGTTAACAACAAAACAAAACTCAATATTTATTACCCCGATTCTGCAGTTTGCAGAAACACCCCATATGTGGTCGTAAACTGTTATTTGGGGATACGCCATGGCTCAGAAGGGGAGGAGCAGCATCTGCATTTTCTAACATGGAATTTTCTGTCATGGTTTTTAAGAGCAATAACTTTTTAATTTTTTTGTGGACTGAGCTGTGTGAGGGCTTATTTTTTGCAGGACAAGCTGTGCTTTTTATTGGCACCATTTTGGGGTACATCCGGCTTTCTGATCACCTTTTAATCTAATTTTTGGGAGGTTAAGTCACAAAAAAAGCAGTTTAGGGGCATTTTTCTATATAATTTTTTTACACCGTTCACTTGATGGGGTAGAGCATGTGATATTTTTGTAGAGACAGTTGTTACTGATGCAACAATACCAAATATGTCTATGTTTTATTATTTTTTTAACGTTTTACTCAATAGACTCGAGCATTTTTAGAAAAAAAATCATGTTTTTGTGTTGCAATTTTTTAAGAGCCATATTTTTTCAATTTTTCTGGTTATGATCTTGTGTGGGGGCTTATTTTTTGCGGGATGAGGTGACATTTTTATTGCTATCATTTTGGGATGCATACGACTTTTTGATTGTTTGATATTATGTTTTTTGGTAGGTGAGGCAACAAAAAAAAGGTGTTTTGGCATAATTTTTATTAGATTTTTTTTACGCTGTTCACTTGATGGGGTAGATCATGTGATATTTTTATAGAGCCGGTCGTTGCAGATGCGGTGATACCAAATATGTCTATTTTAGTTATTTATTTTTATTTGTAACATTTTTTTAATGACATATTTGTGGGAAAATTATTTTTTTATATGTGATTTTTTTTTATAATACTCTTTATTTTTTTTTTTTTATTTTTTTTTTAATTTATTTTACACTTTGTGTCCCCCATAAGGTCATACAAGACCTCTGGGGGACATTTAACGTTTTTTTTTTTCACTATTGATTTCTCCTGTAACTGGGGCTGACATAGTAGCCCCAGTTACAGTGGAAATACATCCCCAGAGAGGCTGTACAGCATAATACTATGCTGTACAGCCTCAGTGCAGGGCTGACCGGGTCTATGAGAGACCCGGCAGCTCCTGCACGCTCCCGGCCCCGGCGATCACGTGACCGCCAGAACAGGAGGCGCACATATCGCTTCCTGATCTGTATACACAGCGCTCGGTGAGCGCTGTGGATACAGCGATCTACAAGGCAGGGATCCCTGGGAACGGTCCCTGCCTTCTCTATGGGGTACCCTGCTGTCAGTGACAGCAGGTACCCCACTGTGCAGCTGCACAATTAGCGTGCAGTTGCAATCTCTGAATGGAGGTTCAGAAACGTCCATTCAGAGATAAGTAACCACTTCCCGGACGTTTATAGTGAATGGGCGGACGGGAAGTGGTTAACTGAAAATACAAGCACTGCTATTTTTCCTATTTCTTCATTTTCAGTTTAAAAATGTATATTTTGTTTATGTTATCATTTGGAATTGAATGTGCAGTGCTTCCACTGCCTTTTATGTGTATCAAAATAAATGATATTATGATGAATGAGCTTTTTCTCAGTTTTAAACACACTGCTATTATTTTGCACATATGTGTACCTGCTACTTTGTGTTGGTCTACCACATACAATCCCAATAAAATACATTTAAAGGCTATGTACACCTTCAGAGGCTATTTCTTTATGATTGTATGTTACTTATTTTGGGCTAAAATAATTTTTTCAATTGGTCTTTATTAAAAATATAGCCTTTAATTTTGTGGGTGTAACGTGAAAAAATGTGGTAAAATTCAAGGGGTATGAATACTTCTTCAAAGCACTGTAACAGAGTGTCACATATTAACTTAGTGCCATGCTAACAAAAAATCTACTTTAAAGCACAGGACTAGTGTTGGAAGATATATTTATATCAGAGTTACCAACCATCTGTAAATTAATGGGCAGTGTGTAGGACAAGAATTAAATGAGGCTATTATTTTTGGCTTGCACCATTTGCCTGATCTCAGGTCTCTTAATTTTGAATGAATATATCTACTTATAAAAAGGCATAATTCAACAGCTACTTCTTTGACTTCAGAAACAGAAATCATTATGGAGTCCATCAAACTTTTAACAGGCTTCAGTGCACATTGATTGAAGGATGTGGCTGCAATGGACCTTTTGCTTCAGCGACTTGACTGAATGAGATACCATTTCAGGATCTTGCTTCTTCCATGTTTTACAACAACAAGAACCAAGATTAGTAGACTCACAGCTGTCAGTATATGCTATGTTGATGGACACGTCTTTGTTTCTGGAGTTAACCAAGTTGACAAGGTCTTATGAAATGTAATAGGACTGACAGATAACTGTGAAACATAGCAATGACGTGCAGTGAAGTATGGTGCCTTTTTATAATAAAAGACAGGCTATGATTTCTAAAGGAGCTCCTGTAAAACAATGTTTAGCAATGTAATGTACAGTATAAAAGGAGCTGCATATTTCAACCCACATCTGTATGTAAGTGTGTGTAGAGATCCTCAAAACTGGAGATATGCGTTATGTGGTACAGTTAAACTCAATAGGCAGCCACTGAAAGTATATATATATATATATATATATATATCTTCAGAGGTGTAGCTAGGCTTTCCTGCACCCGGGGCAAGGATTCAAATTTGCGCCCCCCCACGCCGTGTCCCGCCCCCCCCAACTTACATAAAAAGGCGCGCCAAATTTTTTTTGCGCTAGGCCACTCCTCTAACTCCGTCCAATCCATAGCTACACTCACCCAGTCCCACCTAAAATCTATCACGGTACACGGCGGTACCAATACACTTTGCAATAAATGAAAGAACCAGCTGGTCCTACCTCATCCAGGGTGTCGCTGGCGTCGTTGTGATGTCCGCTGGATCCGGATCAAGGTCCCAGTGGTGAGAGAAAAAAGAATAATCACATAAGGAAGGGATGGTGACTGTGTCTGGTAAAGACGTAGCAGGGGGCGATATAAGACCGAGCCATCCCAATGTATATCAGGGTAATCTAGGGCATTTCCCCTTACTGCCGCCACACACTACTAATGGCCACCTTGTGGCCCCTTCACAATAGTTATGTCCTCTTTATGGCCCCTCAGAGTAGTTATGCCCATCTTTGTGCCCCTCACAGTACGTATGCCCAGTTTATACCCGCTCACTGTAGTTATGCCAGACTAATTATATGCCCCCTCACTGTAGTAATGTCACATTAGGTGCCCCCTCACTGTAGTAATGCCAGATTCATTATATGCCCCCTCACTGTAGTAATGCCAGATTAATTATATGCCCCCCTCACAGTAGTAATGCCAGATTAATTATATGCCCCCTCACAGGTGCCCCTCACTGTAGTAATGTGACATTAATATATGCTCCCTCACGGGTGCCCCCTCACTGTAGTCTTGCCCCCTTTTGCCTCCAGTCTTTATGAAATTAAAAAACAAACATATACTTACCTAGTTTCCTGATGACGCGCTCCCTCACTCACATTGCGCCGCTGACTGTGCCAGAGGCCCACTCCCGGGCTTTCAGCACTCCTCCCACAGCCAGCAGCGCGATGTGCCACCTGCAGGGGGAGCGCTGGAGCTTGGAAGAACAGTGAAGCAGGGAGAGGAGAGGCCTCCCTGCTTCACTATGTAAACGAACCGCCGGCTGTCACAAGAACTGCCGGGCGAGAGTGCCCCCCCCCCTGCCTCTGCACCCGGGGCACATGCCCCGCCTGCCCCCCCTCGCTACGCCCCTATATATCTTACAACAATACAGGACAACATTATGAGGTTATGGATGTTAAGGTTAATGTGAATATCCTTAGTTATTTTAGGTCCAAAACTCTACTGATTAATTTCATAATATATCCTTATAGTAGCAAGAGCTCCGTTTTTCTGATAAAGAGCCCCAAATACCCAGCATTCACATATATTTAAAAGTGTAGTAGCCACTACTAGATGGAGCTTAAAGGGGATGTCCCACAAAATATATTCTTCCATTTTCAAACCAGCACCTGGATCTGAATACTTTTGTAACTGCCTACAGTTAAAAATTTAGCAATAAAATGAATCTGTATAGCGCCACCTGCTCTTTCTTGTATTTCTTTGTCTGGGTCACTGAGAAGGCCGAATATGCTCAGTTTCATCCTTCAACTGCCTCCTGAGTTGTGATAGGGAGAGAGCTCCAGTAGAAAAGACACGCCCCTTGAGCTGCAGCAAAAAGGACACTCCCCTTGAGCTGCCAGCCCTGCTGGATTTCTTGCGACTGTATTGTTGTGATCATGGCAATCCGTGACTTGCAAAAGAACTCCGTTCACTTTCACTATGCTTCAATGAAGGTGTGATTTTGGATATATTATTTTGAGTTGTAAACTTAAATTTGTCTAATTTAAAAAATATGTTAATTTCAATAGGTCTGGAAGAGATAAGCAGATGCCGGACACCTTGTGGCATGTTTTTCTGACAGAATTAACGGAAAGAGATGCCAACAGGCCCAGGAAGTATTTGACATACCAAATGCAAAGAGGTACAACAGCAAATGTTTTTTTTTTTTTTTTTACATTTTCAAATTAATATGCACACACGCCCAGTCCCATCATCCCTCTTTGTATATCCACACCGTAATAGTGCTTCTTTGTGCCCCCCACAGTAAAGGTGCACACAGATAGTAAGGACACTCCCTTAGTGTCTCTCAGACAGTAATGAAGCATAATACTCCTTTAGTGCCCTCATGCAGTATGATGAACCCTTAATGCCTTCTCCCTCTGTATTACTCTCTTAGGGTCCAGATACAGTATAATGCCCCCTTAGACCCTCTCCACTTTGTATTATGCCATTTAGTACCCCATTAAGGATTATGTCCTCTTATTTCCCCACAAGCAGTATGATGCCCACTTAGTGCCTCCTTCCTCTGTATTATTTCTCCTTAGTGCCCCCATGCAGTATGATGATCCCTCCCTTGGGATGGCTGGGAAGCAGGGATGTGAGTGTATGTATAGTGGCTCCAAAACAGTATGCCATAACACTAATAGGAGGGACAGAGAAGAGCTGATAAAAGGGTATATTTTGGTGGCAGGGTCTGAATTCAGATGGTCTTCTTGTGATCAAGTAGACCTACTGTTGGTCTGGTAAAGTGGTGGTAGGCATGAGGCTTGTCTGTTGAAGGTACATCAATGAACTCTTTCATTGTGGGAGCATCAGTGGGCTGGAGGTCAGAGCGGCCTGTTCATTGCAAAAGAGGTAGTGGGCTGGAGGCTGGATTGTGTGATGTTGGGACAGTGGAGATGGTGTACAATGGGTCACTGTTAAGCTCTTAGGAGAACCGTAAGTTAGTGGTGTCAAAGTAGTATCGCCTAGCAAAGTCTGGAGAATGTCCCTCTATCTGCTACCAATCCCAAGATATGAGTAGGTAAAGCAGCCCTCCCCTCTTCAGCCTGGTTTGCTTTGGACACTTGCAGCAGCAGAGTTGGGCACTTAGGAGCTATTTTCCTGCAGAATAAAAGTGCTTTTCCTGGACATGTAAGTCAGACACAAAGTGCACACAGGTATGTCTAGGATGTGTCTGCAATCTTCTGTGGGGCAGTGCTCTTAGTTATATTGGTGAAAAACAGGTGAAAGATTCCCTTTAATACAAGGCACTTACTAATGTACTGTTATTATCCATATTGCCTCCTTTACTGTCTGGATTCATTCGTCCATCACTTTATACACTGCTTGTTTACATGATCTCCTTGCAATCCATCAGCGGTGGCTGGGCTTGCACAGAAAAAAACGCCAGCCTATGTGAGCTCCCATGGTCCTGGCCACCAGAGAGGACTGCACCTTTACTTATAGTGTGGAAGCACAACCCCTGGTGATTGGTTGCAGGGTGGTCATAACAATGGAAACGTGCAGCGTATAATGTGATCAAAAAATGAATCCATCCAGCAAAGGAAGCAATATGGACAATCACAAATTAGTAAGTGCCTTATATTAACTTTCTATACATTATAAATGCCACTTGCTTACACAAGGGGTTAAGACAACACTGATCTGCAGTCTCTGTGAAACTTACACTGATTAGAGTTATAATTGTTGTATTGTGCTTATTATATTGACAATATCCTTTTAAGTGTGTAAAGTTGCAGAGGACAGTGTGAAGATAACACTGATCTGTGGTCTCTGTGAAAGTTATGTGGAAAAGAATGCTAAAGTGAAGTTCTAGAATGTTCAAGTGCAAGCCCCATAATGTGAACTGCAAACACCAAACATCAGCAAGTCTAGAGATCAGCAACCTTCGGCTGTGAAACTACAACTCCCAGCATGCATGCTCACTTGACTGTTCTTGTAACTCCAACAGAATTGAACAGTGGAATCTGAAAGTTGTAGTTTCAGAACTGCTGAAACTACCGAGTGGCAGAGGTTGCTGATTCCCAAGCTAGTGTAATGTACCATTTAGGCCCCATGCATATGACCGTAGTTTTGGTCCACATCTGATTTGCATGTCCGTTCTGCAGCTCAGAAAAAAAAAAAAGGTCCTATTCTTGTCTGTTTTGCGGACAAGAATAGGCATTTGTAACATACTGTGGGACCTGCAGAATGGAAAATGCGGGATACACGCAGCCAGTAACCATGTTTCCTTTGTTAACTGATACAGTTGTATGTGTACAGCTTGTATGCATGAGGCCCTAATGTGTTTCCAACTATCAAGAAGTCACTATTGTGTGAAGAATGAAAGACGAAAATAATATCTTACCCCCGGTAATTATAAGAACGGGTGCCCAGTAGAGATGAGCGAATCATCCAAAATTCTTTGCCGAATATTCGTCGAACTTTTCACAAGATTCGTACCTCGACGAATCTATTTGGCGAATCTGCGTACAAATCATATGTTATTATGTGGTGTTTTGCGAACATTCGCGCACTAATAATGAACGTTCCATTTTGTAAAGGTACGCAACTTCTTTGAACACGTACGCATGAGTGTACAAATTGCGTTAGAATCCTCAGCATACTATTGTCTAGCAATTGCGTAATACGCAGGCACGCACGGCTCTAGGCCGCGGCGTGCACTCCTCAGAGGCAGAGCGAAGTTTGGAAAATGGCATCCAGGCGATCCTCAGCATTTAGCTCTGGAGAGCTGAAATACATGATCCGGCTGATGGACAGAGAGGATTACGATGGCACACACCGCCACCCGAACCAGCATAAAAAGGAGGTGATCCAGCAGGTGACCCCGGGCCGGATCCAGCGGAAATGGTCCAATCTGAAGTTTAAGTGCCCAGAGCGGCTTACTGAGATCCGTGCAGCGATACGTCAAGGTGAGTAAAATATTTGAAAAGTAAAAACATGTTAAAAAATTAGTGTACTGTATTGTATATATGCCAGTGAGTGCTAATAATGAAAACCGTATAGAAGGACAACGTGGGCATGCGTAGTGCGCTGCAAAAATTTTCTTTCATGCTAGGCCACGCCTCTAACTCCACCAAAACAAGTAAAGGTATTCTAAGATACATGCCCCTTTGACTTAGGCTACTTTCACATATGTGGTGGTGATCCTGCAGGCTGTTCTGCAGTATTTGTCCTGCCAATTCCAGGCGTTCTTGCCGAATAGCGGCCGGATCGGTGCCGTCGCCCATTATTGTTAATGGGGCTGGCCGTTCTCCTGTTTGTGTCAGGCAAATGCACTAGTGTGAAAGAAAGTACCCTTAGATATATGCCCCTTCATAGTTAGCGCTCCCTCTTCCTACACACAGACTCACAGACGTGCTCATGCTGCAGCTAATGTGAGTGGACGATATCAAAAGTATTCTCACTGTGTTAACGATATTAAGAAATTTATTGCGATAACAATATCTATTGTAATAAATACCTATTTAGAAGAAAAAAATGGATGGCTCTCCTCTCACCCATAATATCTCCATACTAGTATACAGTGTTAGTATTAAAAAGAGTGATCATAACAATTGTGTACGGATTTATGTTGCAAAGCACCGTCAACGATGGCGTCACCATGGTCACCGTCACTGTCGAGGCAGGACGGCCCCTGCAGTACCTGCAGCTTCTAGTAAGTGTAAACATATTTAATTTATTTTTAATCCAAGCTATGTGGGAGTGCAGTTACAGTTATATAAGAGCACTAGTGGTTAGGAATGGGATCCAGCCCCAAACTATTCCCATGTATCAGAAGTTACAACTGTTCATTAGAGTTGAATGTAATGCCATTATTTAATGATTTTTGTCAGCTGCTGCACCACAGAGGAGCCCCTCTCACCCTCCTCCACCCCAGCGAGAGAGAACCTCATCTGCCCCTCCAACACCACAGCCCAACTTCCAGAGGTAGAAGGTAGGTAAAATAAAAAGTGTAATGGGTGAACCTTCTGTCTTCAAAATATAAGCTAAATTTATGTTTTATCTTTTGTAGCTCCAACCGTCAGGGAGGAGTTTTCCCCAGGACCATGGGAAGACCAGGCAGTATGGGTGTCCACTAAGTACAAACCCCAAACTGACCATGTGTGGCCTTCTCAGTGAGCAGTTCAAAGAAAAAAAAGGCTCAATACAGATGTGTCACTGAATAACTCGTTCCAGTACATATACCAAATATATAATGACATGCAATTGCTAAAGTATTCTGATCCAGGTGCTGGTTTGAAAGTTTAGAATTTTTTTCATGGGACAACCACTTTAACTCGCTCATACTAATTATATTACTGTTTCCACCCCTACGCCTTACGCCGATTTGAGACCAGGCTCCATGCTGCCTCCCTGCCTTATTCGCGGCCTGCAGCTGGAGCTGAGAGAAATGCAGGACATGATGGCCAGACGTCGGCAAAGGCCGATGTAACCTTTTTTTTTAAGTTTATTTTGTTTACTATATATTATTTATTATTATGTTTAAAGTTATTATTTATTACTAAAATTATTCTTGTAAAACCTGTGTTTTGAGTGTTTTTTTAAACCTTTAACTCCTTCCTGACATAGTGTGAAGAAGACAGGAATGTCTATTTAGGCAGGATCCAAAAAAATTTGTCCAAAGGCCATTTTCCTGGATTAATGAACACAGCGGTGTCTACCAGCAGAAGTATTAATAAAATTACACACACTGATTACAATTTACAGTAAAAGAAAAAGGCTTGGCTTGTTTGGACAACAAGCCTGTACATTCTACCGTGTAAACATAGGCAGTGAAAATTATATATGGGCTTTTCATGGGTGCCCCGGCCAGTAGTAGTAGGGGACGGGGTGTATCAGCAGAGAGTGATTAGTAAATACAACAATCTCCGCTAATGTAACTTGTTACGGGAGGCGGAGGTAACAACAGTGTAACATTTTTTTTTAAATTTTTTTTAAATATACATATTATATATATTTTTTTTTGGGGGGGGAGTAAAGGCTACAAAACAAATTGAAGAATACTAAACAGAAATAATATAACGGTGTATAACAATAGCTACTCGCCTGCTAAACGCTAATGTAGAAAACGGAGGCGGAGGTAGACAACAGTTTTTGCTTTTTAAAAGGGTTTTGGTTTGGAGACTTCAGGTTCCCACAGCCCATGACATGACACAAGACGTTTGGCATATAACGTTATGGGCCGGCTGATTGCAACAGTGGGAAGACACTTGGACTATTTTGGCCTGCAAGGCCTGATCTAATCACCTGCCTCAGCAATTGGAGTATGAAATTCAGAGGTAATCCAGGTAACTGCCAGGTGACAGTTTGGTCCTTTTGGGTGTCACCACCCCCCCAGCGGCGCTAAAAACCCTCTCTGACTTGACACTTGAGGCTGGGCAGGAAAGAAGCCCTAGTGCATAGTGGGCAATTTCCAGCCACTGTTGTAATCTGCCTGCCCGGCTGCGGCTGTTAGGAGGCAGAGAAAATTTGCTGCATCATACTCATCAGGCTTAACTGGCTGCTGCTGGTTGTGGCAGGAGGTGGATGACTCTGCCGGGCCTCCTTCTCAGACATGCTGGCAGCAGGCTGGGGCTGGCTGAAAGCTGTGGCCAGGTTACTACAGAGCTTCTCCCGCAATGATC
Source organism: Rhinella marina (assembly GCA_900303285.1). NCBI lineage: Eukaryota > Metazoa > Chordata > Amphibia > Anura > Bufonidae > Rhinella > Rhinella marina. The sequence continues at coordinate 15,056 of ONZH01012265.1, forward strand.
CTAATTTCTCCTCCCTTTCCTGGGGAGGAAAACAATCCCCCAGGTTGGATTGATACCACGGGTCCAGAAGCATCGCCAGCCAGTATTCGTCTATCTGCCTTATTTTTAGGATACGGCTGTCACTCCATAAGCATGTGAGCATACAGCTCACCATCCTGGCCCGTGTGCCCGAGCAGCCAGTTCTTTCCATCTTAGCCTCTCTCTGAGACTCTTCAGTGTCCCGGAAAGTCTCATCATCCTCATCCTCCAGATCCTCCAGCTGTGTCTCCTCCTCCTAGTCATCATCATCCTCATTAAAAGCCTCCTTCTCCCCCTCTTCTACCTGAAGCTCCTCATCCTCATCCTCCTCCTGCACCGCAAGGGACCTTTGGCTTTGGGGCTCCCCTACAGTGACAGCATGGTGTGAAGACATATGGCCAGGATTTCCTTCCCCAATTGTCCCCTGCTGCATGAGCGTGAGTGTCTTTTCCAGCACAAATATTAGTGAAATTATGTCGTACACACCGTAGCTGTCCTGGCTGACCAATTTAGTGGCTTCTTCAAAGGGCGTTAGAACAGTGCAGGTATCTCGGACCAGCCTCCACTGATGGAAATCAAAGCCGCACCTACTCCCTATGGTCGACGATTCTGGCTGCTGCTGGACAAAATCATCCACTGCTCTACGCTGCTCAAGGAGCCGCTGCAACATATGAAGCGTGGAATTCCACTGGGTTGGCACATCACCTATCAAGCGGTGTGGCGGAAGACCGTTTTGCCGCTGCAGTTCCAGCAGAGCGTGGTGAGACACATAAGAATGTCTCAAATGGGTGCAAAGCTTCCACGACTTTGCCAGCACTGTGCGAAGGCCAGTAAATGTTTTTAGAAATCTCTGAACCACTAGATTTAGGACATGTGCCATACAGGGAGCATGCGTTAATTGACCCTGGTTCAGCGCTGCCACTATATTTGTCCCGTTGTCACTCACTACCTTGCCCACTTCCAGCTGGCGTGGAGACAGCCAGCGCGCTATTTGCTGCTTGATGTAATGCAGCAAGCGCTGGCCTGTGTGGCTGCTGCTGCCAAGACAAATTAAGTCTAAGACTGCATGACAGCGTTTCACCTGGCACATATGATATGAAGGAGGGGGGGTAACTCTCTTCCCTGATGCTCCAGCAGGTGGATTGCCCGTGAAGGTGGATAGTTGTTGGGTGGTCTGCTGCAATCCTGGCTTGAAAGCGTGTGGAGATGCCAACAGAAATTGGCCCGGTTGCTGGGGGGTTCCTGCCTCGCTGCTACTAAATACATTCAGCCAGTGGGCAGTAAAGTACATGTATTGCCCCTGGCCGTAAGTAATGCTCCAGGTGTCCACTGTGACGTGCACCATGCTGCAGAGAGACACCTGCAGGGAGCGTCCTATATTGTCAGCCACGTGGAAGTAAAGGGCGGGGATAGCTTTGTTTGAGAAGTAATGCCGGCTAGGGACCTGCCAGTGTGGCTGAGCGCAAGCCATTAGCTCCCTAAAAGCTGTGCAGTCAACCAGTTTGTACGGCAGAGACTGCACAGCCAGCAACTTTGTCAGGTGACAATTCAGTTTGCGCACTGTTGGATTACTTGTGGCGTAAATCTGCTTCCTGGCCACGCACTCGTCAATGGACGGCTGGCGAATAAGAGGAGGTGGAGACATGCACGCAGTGGGCGATGAGGTGTATGTACTAGTTACGCCCCTGGATGCGGCCGGCCTGACGCGAGGGACCCTGGGAGAAGTAGCCAGCTCCTCAGTATTAATGCGCTGCTCTAAATTGGCGGCATGATGGTTCCACAGAGTAATGATCCCTACATTTGTGGCTTTCCCATGGCTCAATTTCTGTTTACAGAAATTATACGTGGCCGTGCTGCTGTCCCCTGGCAGAGTGGTGAAATACTTCCACACACCCGATGTGCGCCCTCCACAGCTGGCCAAGCTTGTAACCCTTGCAGGCTTACACCCTGGTGCCGGCCCCACTATACTTCGGGTCTCGCTAGTTCCCAAGGAAGGACTGGCCCTGGGCCTAACTCGCCTCTGCCCTCTGTTGCTGCTACTACTACTACTACCACCTTCCTCCTCGGAGATCAAACCCTCCTCACCAGCCCGATCCGCCTCCCAGGTCCTCCGGTCTAACACATCAGATTCATCATCAGACTCCTCCGCACCACTTTTTTCAGACTGAAAATTAGGCTGTTCCCCACCAACCTCCAATTCCGGGCAGTCCAAACTCTGACTGCCCTCTAAGAAATCCTCAGGGAGGCTGTCCTCTATAACTGCCGGATTATGCGGTGGGGTTCTGTGGCTTTTTATTTTATAAATTGCAGAAGGGACACCACTAGGAGGGGGCACTGAAGCCCGAGAGGTGGCAGAAAATGACGGGCTTTGCTGGAGCGGAATGGTGGAGCAGGAGGAACGCTCTGAGTCTGACCCCTGGCTACATATGGATACTGTATCAGCAGATGATAGCAGATCATCCGGCTGTGACTGAGATGAGCGTGCCATCCACTCCACTACCTCATCCACTTTCTCCTCCACTACAATTTTGCTCCTTTGTGACTTAGTCTGATTGAACAGTGGCCAACTATTACGAATTACAGAAGTAGAAGCTCCGGCTACAGGTCCTTTGGCACTGCTGCCCTGTGCCACCTTCTCCTTTTTTTGGAGCTCGAGGTCTGGCTGGAACTGGACCCCTTTTGCTTATCAATTCCAGACATTTTTCACTTGACTATGGCCCTGCAGCTGGTCTTTATCTTTGTCCCTCTCTGTCTCCCTGTCTCTCTCCCTATCTCTCTCCCTGTCTCTCTCCCTGCCTGATTAATTACTAGCCCTGCACTGACCCTGCACTTGCCCTGCAGTATCCCTGATATGTGTAATATTGATTCCCAGAACAATTACACCCCAATTTTAACAAAACAGGTCTCAGTCTTTAGGGACTTCACACACAGTGCTTCTGCTCGTCTCAGCAGTCGCAGCACAAGTGATGTGTCACTGGCTTTCTGAGCCTGAGCCCTGCCCACTAGGTCAGGTGACCGCTTTCTTTCCGGGCTTTTGCCACACGAATAACGAACTAACAGTAAAAGTTAGCTAATTAACTGAATTTGTATGCATCAGCGTATAAACTAACTTATATGTAGCATCAGCAAGTAGCATCGAACAAGTACGTAGCGAATGCGTAGAAAGCCTTGAGAACATTTTCGAATCTAACAAAGCGAATCTCAAAAAATTTGGATTCGCTTTGCAGCGGAAAATTTCCAAGATTCGCATCGAATCTACAAAGCGGCGAATAGATTCGCTCATCTCTAGTGCCCAGTACCCTAAAAAATGAATAGATCAACAGGTTGAGCATGTGCACTAATGTTAGAAAATACATGAGGGCCAGAGGATATAAAGAGGGCAAGTAGGGGCGCAATTGTGATCTTTGTTGTGGGATCTGCACTGCACATGTGCATTACTGAGTGCAAAATTGGTCAGGTTCTAAATATCATTTTACATGTGTGGTAGACTTTTCGGAACTCAAAATGATTTTAACTTCTCATCTCCAGAAATTTCTGGTAAAGGAGAAAAGTGGTCCTGACTAAACTCCGTGTTTTTGTTGCCTTATTCAATACATTACGAAGTTCACATTTTCTAGAGAGAACAAAAACTATTAGAAAGGATATCTTGAATCATCTGTTGATCATCTCAATCCAGATCTCATAATGAATAATGTAAAAGCTGTAAAAGACGTTCACATTCAACATTCACTGTTCATGTTCAGACACTGTACAATTCTGTCACATCTGACAAGACATCTTCATTCCCCATAAAAAATGATGCTCTTCAGGTCATTCCTTGTGTTGAAATAGATATTGATTACACTTACTGATGGACCGAGCTATCCACGTACAATGACTGCATTCACAGCTGCATTATTGTATGCTGGAAGGCGTGAAGGGTTTCATTTTATGCCGATCTACCTGATAATTGAGTCCGCAGAGGCTTTGCAAAGTGGCAACAGGTGTTAATATATTTTCTTATGTGAATTGTTTGGATTATTTTATTAGACTGATAAATCATTTAGATAGACAGACAAATAGATACCATAAGACCACCTTTTTATTTTTTTTTGTTGGGGAAACACATGTGTGGGGACATTTTTATAGGCAGGGATAGTATTAGGGACACTGCAAGGACTAGACCGGCCGTCCCTGACTGTACTCAGATCTGGACCCCCACCATCTCAATAACCATCTCAGCTAAGCGTGAGTAAAAAGGACCAGATACATATTCAATATTGGATCCCATGTACAAAGGTCCATTAATAGTATTTAGTTATCACGTTTTTGTTATCTTTACTCATTATTGGGGTTCTGTTTTTAATGTATAAGAATAAAAGGTATATTTTTATGGAGAAGGGAGGTCTTATAGTTATTTTCAAAATTGCCTAATAAAATGTGTTACAAAAATGCATAAAATCACTTTCCCTACACATTAACACACAACAATATTCCACCCAGGGGTGGGATTGGCCCATCTTACACGTTGGTGGTGTATTACAAGGATATGCCACCAATGTCAGATAGATGCAGGGCCCACCTCTGAGAACTGCACCTATTTCTAGAACAGGGAACCAAAGCAAATGAGGGCGCACTGTGCAAGTGCAGCAACCCTCCATTCACTTCTATGGGAGTACCGAAACTGGAAGGTGAATGGAGAGATGGCCGTGTTTGCTCATGTGCTTGCTCAGCTTTTTTCTCCCATAGATGTGAAAAAAGAGCACATTGCATATATACGGTGCACTCTCTTTCAATTTGTGGGCTCCCTTCTAGAGAAAGGTGTGGGTCCCAAAAGTGAGGCCACACCTACATTATGTGACATTGGTGGCATATCCTAGCAATATGCCACCAAAGTGTCAGATGAACTAACCATTTTTAACAGCAGGTTCTCCCCTTGGATGAGAAAAATGAACAAAAGGGGCCCGTGTAATAGGACATAGACAGTTATTCCTACCTTAAAACAAAATAATTATAATATTCTAAATACACCATATATTAATAATAATACATTATAATATAATAAAAATAAATAATAATTTATTAAATTTAGTAATGATCAGACACAGGGACACATTCAGTGACCCATGGGTGAAATTTCCCCTCTGTTCTCTATTTGGCCCAGACCATCATGATGATTTCTGTAGAGAGTTTGCCACTCTGATGTTGTTGGCTTTTAACTTTTGAAGCACATCCAGATCCCGTATACCTACACAGGCTTCTCACAATGCCACCATGAACCTTGAAATGATAATAATGCTAGACTGTGGCTCCTGAATATAACAGCATCATACTGTGTACCTTCAGAATATAAGACACCACAATGTCTCCTAAAAATATCAATCCCATATATAGTGTCCTCCGAATGTCTTATTGACACAAAAAAACAGTGCACGTCTAATGCAATGGTGGTGTAGAATTTAATCCATAGACAAATCTAGTAATGCAGCTTTTCAGCTATAATAAGCTTTTGGATTGTTTGTGTGGGATGTATGTGCACTGGCTGGAATTCTGTTTTTCTTGGAATGCTGTCTTATTTTCATTATCTACCTTATTGACACATAAACCACCACCTGCTCTTTGTGAGTCGTGGAAAACTGCAAAAATTCACAAACTATCTATCTATCTAGTATGTATTAATGTATTGTGATTGTCCATATTGCTTCCTTTGCTGGCTAGATTCATATTTTCATCACATTATACACTGCTCATTTCCAAGGTTATGACCACCCTGCAATCCATCTGAGGTGGCTGTGCTTGCACCACTGATGGATTGCAGGGCGGTCATGCAGCAAGCCAATCAGCAGATAGCCATCCCCTGTGATGTCACAGCCCTATAAAAGCCTCATCCCACACGGTATCCACCATTTCACTGTGAGCTGAGCTTAGGGAAAGACGTGACAAGTGTTTATGCACTAGGGACAGTGTTCCAGAGAGCTATTAATAGGAGAATATTAGATAAGGAGAGTACAGGGAGAGTGCACAGACAGTGTTGGGAAATCATAGGGAGAATTTTAAAACACTGTAGGGAGAGCATAGGGAGACTGTAGGGACAATGCAAGTATAATCGGCATGTGCATATTGTTGAACTGCTGCCATAATCCCACTTAATCGTTTAGTTTATACATAGAATTACTGTGCCTCAGTATTAAAGGGCAATCTAATATATCACCATCTGCATCTTGTTGAACTGGTGACAGAATCCCTGTTAATCTGTTAGTTTATATGTAGAATTACTATGCCACAGTATTAAAGGGTGGTCTTATATATCGCTGTATATTGTTGATCTACTGCCACAATCCCAATTAATCTGTTAGTTTATATGTAGAATTACTGTGCCTCAGTATTAAAGGGCGGTGTAATATATCACCATGTGCATCTTGTTGAACTGCTGCCACAATCCCAGTTAATCTGTTAATTTATACATAGATTTACTGTGCCTCAGTATTAAAGGATGGTCTAATATATTGCTGTGTGCATCTTGATGAACTGTTGCCACATTCTTAGTTAATCCATTACATTATTGATACAGTTAGGCCTTGTTCACATATCAGTTATTTGATCAGTTATTTCCATCAGTTACTGTGAGCCAAAACCAGGTGAGGGTCAAAAACACAGAACAGGTGCAGATTAGAGATGAGCGAGCACTAAAATGCTCGGGTGCTCGTTATTCGAATCGAACTTTTCCCGATGCTCGGGTGCTCGTTTCAAATAACGAACCCCAATGGGAGACTCGAGCATTTTTTGCAGGGGACCAAGGCTCTGCCTAGGGACGGCTGGGTGAAAACCTGGAAACCTCAGAAAATGATGGAAACACCACGGAAATGGACAGGAAACAGCAGGGGCAGCATGCATGGATGCCTCTGAGGCTGCCTAATCCCACCATTACCCCAAATTCTCCTAGTGGGGCATGTGTGGTATCGATTCTTCTCAGTTTAAAATCGTATACGTCCCCTATCTTGGGACCATATATTTCATGAATTTTTCGAACACGGAAAAGGAAAAAGAGCTTGCTCTGGCCAGGGGAGTGTCTTTTCTACTGCAGCTAAGGGGACATGTCCATGCTCTGTCTATCACAGGTCAGGAGGCAATTAAAAGAAGAACCAAAAAAAAATCAGTACAATATCTAATACGTCCCCTATCCGGGTAAATTGTTTGGAGAGAGGGCCTGTAGGTGGGGGGGCAGGCTGGGGGGAAGGAGGTTGAGCTGGAAGAGCCAGAGGAGTGCCCCCTGGGCTAGCGTGTGTGGTGGTGACAACAGCTGGATGGATTTGGAAAAACTGTAGCATCAACCGGTACGGTATGTATTCTTCTGAGTTTAATACCGTATACGGCACCTATCCGGAAAAATAGTTTGGAGAGAGAGAAAGATAGGAAAAAGACGTAAATTGTTTGGAGAGAGGGCCTGTAGGTGGGGGGGCAGGCTGGGGGGAAGGAGGTTGAGCTGGAAGAGCCAGAGGAGTGCCCCCTGGGCTAGCGTGTGTGGTGGTGACAACAGCCGGATGTAGTTAGAATGACGACACAGGACCCCAACTTAAAAATTTAGCATCAACCGGTACAATTGTCAATTATGAGCTCGATCAAGTGTGGCATGACTTTTTAGATGGAGATTGCATGTGGTCACGTACTCCCTGGAACCCCATAGTCACCCCTTCTCTGATGTGCTACCCCAGAACATTCTCTGCCCCAATTCGCAAGACCTTTTGCAGTCTCAGTGTGCTGACAGTGGGGATTTACCAGTGTTGTCTGAGGAGGTGGTGGACAATGGCGAGACACAGGTGTCGGGGGGTGAGGTAGTTGAAAGTGAAGCAAGTTACATTGTGGACTCCTTGGGGGGACTTTCTCATGATGGGACAGATTCAATTGTGTTTAGAAAGGCTGATGGGCTTCCGTCAGCACTGTGTGAATAGAACCCCATGGCCTTTCATAAAAAATAGTCTGGCGATGACCCCAAGGCAATTTTCAGGGACACGGTAATGGTGACCCACTCAAAAATGCTGCCTGACAACCTGGTGGTTAACCCCTGATTGTCTGTCTTTCAATAAGATTGCAGTGTAAAGCATGGTGGTGAGCCTCAGTAATAGGATTGCAGAGTAAAGCATGGTGGTGAGCCTCAGTATGACTTTTTGGAAGGAGATTGCATGTGGTCACGTACTCCCTGGAACCCCATAGTTACCCCTTCTCTGATGTGCTACCCCAGAACATTCTCTGCCCCAATTCGTAAGACCTTTTGCAGTCTCATTGTGCTGACAGTGGGGATTTACCAGTGTTGTCTGAGGAGGTGGTGGACAATGGCGAGACACAGGTGTCGGGGGTGAGGTAGTTGTATGGGAAGCAAGTTACAGTGGGGACTCCTTGGGGGGACTTTCTCATGATGGGACAGATTCAACTTGAGTGGATCAGGCACAGAAACAGATCAATTTTTTTTTTTTTTTGTGTTTATTTAACTTTTATTTAGCACAAATAACCACAGAGATATTTATTCGTTATCTTCACTGCGCAGTCTGGCATTGGGGTTCGTCACTTTGATGGCGAGCTGTGCCCCTCTCTCCACAATGGTCTTTAGGTTCTTTGAGGAGACGTTGTGGGCGATTTCTGCACAGAAGGACTTGTTGCTCATCAACAGAACCTCGAGTTCCTTGACATTGTGGACCAGGAATTTGCGGAACCCTGTGGGCAGCAAGTGTTTGTTCTTCTTGTTGCTACTGTACCCAATGTTGGGCAATATAGATACGCAGGTAATATTATTTTTCACACCTATCCCAAAAAGAAATTTACGCAGTTTGCGCAAATAAAACTGGAAACTGGAACTGGAGAGAGGGCCTGTAGGTGGACCTCCGGAAAAATTGTTTGGAGAGAGGGCCTGTAGGTGGACCTCCGGAAAAATTGTTTGGAGAGAGGGCCTGTAGGTGGACCTCCGGAAAAATTGTTTGGAGAGAGGGCCTGTAGGTGGACCTCCGGAAAAATTGTTTGGAGAGAGGGCCTGTAGGTGGACCTCCGGAAAAATTGTTTGGAGAGAGGGCCTGTAGGTGGACCTCCGGAAAAATTGTTTGGAGAGAGGGCCTGTGATTGGACCTCCGGAAAAATTGTTTGAAGAGAGGGCCTGTAGGGGGCCCTCCTGAAAAATTGTGGTAAAAGAGTGCCAGTTGGACCTCTGAAAAATGGCATTTTTTGGTCACCGTTAGGCAAAGACGATATGGAGGAGGAGTAGGAGGAGTAGAGAAGAGGAATCGGATACATAAGTAATGTTAATCTTTAGCTGCTTTCCCCCGGAGGAGATTTGAATTCCGGTGAAATCCAGGCTTTGTTCATTTTAATAAGCGTCAGCCTGTCAGCGCTGTCAGTTGACAGGCATGTACGCTTATCGGTGATGACGCCACCAGCTGCACTGAATACCCGCTCTGACAGCACGCTAGCGGCAGGGCAGGCCAACACCTCCAAGGCATACAGCGCCAGTTCAGGCCACATGTCCAGCTTTGAAACCCAGTAGTTGTATGGAGCAGAGTGATCGCTACGGACGTTGGTATGGTCAGCTAGGTACTCCCTCACCATCTTTCTGTACAGCTCCCCCCTACTCTGCCTAGACTGGGGACAGGTGACAGTGTCTTGCTGGGGTGACATAAAACTGGCAAAGGCCTTGGAGAGCGTTCCCCTGCCAGTGCTGGACAAGCTGCCTGCTCGCCTACTCTCACCCGCTACTTGGCCCACAGAACCATGCCCTCTGCCGCTAGCGGCGTCAGATGGGAAGAATTGTTTCAGCTTGTGCACCAGGGCCTGTTGATACCTATTCACTCTCATACTCCTTTCCTCTGCAGGGATGAGAGTGGAAAGGTTCTGCTTGTACCGTGGGTCCAGGAGAGTGAACACCCAGTAATCGGTGTTTGAAAAAATTCTTCTAACACGAGGGTCACGGGATAGGCAGCCTAACATGAAGTCTGCCATGTGCGCCAGAGTCCCAACACGCAAGAATTCCCTCTCCTCACTGGCCTGACTCTCCATTTCCTCCTCCTCCTCCTACTCCTCCTCCAAGTCCTCCTCTTCAGCCCATACACGCTCAAGAGTTAAGGACTGAGCACTGGTACCCTCTACTGTCTCGCCGACATTCTCCTCCTCTTCCTCCTCATCCTCATCCCCCTCCTCTGATACGTGCTGAGAAACAGACCGGAGGGTGCTCTGGCTATCAAGCGACGTATCTTCCTCCACCGTCTCTTGTGACAAGCGCAAAGCATCCGACTTGATGCTGAGCAGTGAGTTTTTCAACAGGCAAAGCAGCGGGATGGTGAGGCTGATAATGGCGGCATCGCCGCTGACCATCTGTGTTGACTCCTCAAAGTTGCTCAACACCTGGCAGATATCAGACATCCATGTCCACTCCTCATTGTAGACTTGAGGAATCTGACTGACCTGACTACCAGTTCTGGTGGAAGTTGACATCTGGCAGTCTACAATCGCTCTGCGCTGCTGGTAAACTCTGGATAACATGTTTAATGTTGAATTTCATCTCGTGGGCACGTCGCACAACAGTCGGTGAGTGGGCAGTTGTAGAGTGGCAGCATCTGTGGTCGACTTGCGGAAATGCGCACAGATGTGGCGCACCTTGGTGAGCAAATCAGAGAGATTGGGGTATGTCTTGAGGAACCGCTGAACTATGAGATTGAACACGTGGGCCAGGCATGGCACATGTGTCAGTCTGCCGAGTTGCAGAGCCGCCACCAGGTTACGCCCGTTGTCACACACAACCATGCCTGGCTTGAGGTTCAGCGGTGCCAGCCACAGATCGGTCTGCGCCGTGATGCCCTGTAACAGCTCTTGGGCGGTTTGCCTTTTGTCACCTAAGCTCAGCAGTTTGAGCACCGCCTGCTGGCGCTTACCCACGGCACTGCTGCTGCGCCTAGAGCTACCGACTGAAGGCGTCGTGCCCACGGATGGTAATTCGGTGGAGGAGGAGGAGGGGTCGGAGGAGGAGGAGGCATAGTACGTCTGAGAGGCCGTGACCGAGGTAGGCCCCGCAATCCTCGGTGTGGGCAGTACATGAGCAGCCCCAGGGTCATTCTCGGTCCCAGCCTCCACCAAGTTAACCCAATGTGCCGTCAGTGAGATATAGTGTCCCTGCCCGGCAGCACTTGTCCACGTGTCCGTGGTTAGGTGGACCTTCTCAGAAACAGCGTTGGTCAGGGCACGGATGATGTTCTGTGACACGTGCTGGTGTAGGGCTGGGACGGCACATCGGGAAAAATAGTGTCGGCTGGGGACCGAATACCGAGGGGCAGCCACCGCCATGAGATTGCGAAAGGCCTCGGTCTCTACCAGCCTATAGGGCAGCATCTCCAGGCTAAGCAATTTGGAGATGTGGACGTTGAGGGCTTGGGCATGTGGGTGGGTGGAACTGTATTTCCTCTTGCTCTCCAGCGTCTGCTGTAAAGACAGCTGAACGCTGCGCTGGGACACATTGGTGGACACTGTGGAGGATCGTTGAGGCGAAGGTGTGGTTTTCCGGCGGGAGGTGCTCGTGCCGGGGGCCTGGGCAAGGGGTTGACTAGCAGAGGCAGCGAGTGACGCAGGGGGTTGACTAGCAGAGGCAGCGAGTGACACAGGGGAAGGAGCAGTGGTGTGACCCGCAGGAGGTGGTGAACGGCCTTGGTTCCATTGAGTGGGGTGTTTAGCACTCATATGCCTGCGCATGCTGGTGATGGTTAGGCTAGTAGTGGTGGCACCCTTGCTGATCCTGGTGTGGCACAGGTTGCACACCACAGTCCGTTGGTCATCCTCACTTTGTTTAAAGAACCTCCAGACTTGCGAACATCTAGGCCTCGCCACGGGAGCTTCGCTACGTGAAACAGTTGCTGCTGATGCACCAGCTCTGGCCCTGCTTCTCCCTCTGGCCACACCACTGCCTCTTACAACCTGTTCTGGTGCAGCACTCGCCTCCGCCTCAGAAGCACTGTCTTCACTCGGCATATCAACCCAGCTTGGGTCAGTCACCTCGTCATCCTCCGATTCCTCAGTCTGCTCCCCCCTCGGACTTCCTGCCCTGACAACAACTTCACCACTGTCTGACAACCGTGTCTCCTCATCGTCCGACACCTCTTTACAAACTTCTTCCACTAACTCAACATTGTCATCATCATCATCATCACCCACAGACTGCGACAGTTGGAAAACTTGGGCATCGGGAACGAGGTCAGAAGCAACCTGAGAAGTGGTTTGTGACTCTGGGAAGGGTCCAGAAAACAGTTCCTGAGAGTATGCCGGATTGCATTCCAAATTTTCCTGGGAGGGGGCAGACTGGGGGGAAGGAGATTGAGGTGGAGGAGCCAGAGGAGTGCTCCCTTGGGTAACGTGGGTGGACTGCGTGGAAGACTGACTGGTGGACAAATTACTTGAAGCATTGTCCGCAATCCACCACATCAGCTGTTCGCACTGTTGTGGTTTCATCAGTCTTCTACAACGTGTCCCTGTAAGTTCAGACATGAAGCTAGGGAGTGTAGCTCTGCAGCGTTCCCCTGCTCCCTCATCAGCAGGTACTGTCTCACCCTGCCGAGGACCACGGCCTCTGCCCCCTGCAGTAATTGAATGCGCACGCCGACGCCCTCGTTCTCGACCCTTAGCCCTGGGGTTCAACATTTTCTGTATATAAGTGTATTATATAAAAAATAAAAAATAAATGGGCCTGGTGTACTGAAACCCACAAACTTATTCAGTCTGGTTTAATTAAGTGACGTAAAGAAAGTGTCACCTGGACAGAAAATACGAATTGGAGTGAGTAGACAGCTGAACTGTGACACACAGAATGGTTCCACACTGCTGTGTGAAATGGATTTGTATAACTGAGCTAAAACAACAAAAAAAACTAATTTTTTATATATTTTTTTAATATATTTTTTTGTAGTTTTGTTTTTTTTGGAACGTGACGTGCAGAAACTATCGTAGAGCTAACTGACACCCTACTGACGGTGGCTATTTAGACTGCGACCCAGACAAATGTTGCACAGAGATTTTTGGGATCAAGCTATATACATGACAGGCAGCAAAAGATTTGGTTGTATTAAGTGACGTACAGAAAGTGTCACCTGGACAGAAAATACGGATTGGCGTGAGTGGACAGCTGAACTGTGACACACAGAATGGTTCCACGCAGCTGTGTGAAATGGATTTGTATCACTGAGCTAAAACAACAAAAAAACTATTTTTTTATATATATTTTTTTATATATATTTTTTTTGTAGTTTTGTTTTTTTTTGGAACGTGACGTGCAGAAACTATCGTAGACCTAACTCACACCCTGTTAATGGTGGTTATTTTGACTGCGACCCAGACAAATGTCGCACAGAGATTTTTGGGATCAAGCTATATATGTGACAGGCAGCAAAAGACTTGGTTGTATTAAGTGACGTACAGAAAATACGGATTGGCGTGTGTGGACAGCTGAACTGTGACACACAGAATGGTTCCACAGTGCTGTGTGCAATGGATTTGTATCTTTGTATCACTGAGATATAACAATTAAAAAAAAAGGGGGTTATATATGGCGATAGCTGCACTACTAGTGCCAGCCAGCCAGCCAAGCCAGGAGACAAAAAAAAAATGTCTTGTAGCCCTTAGAAGGGCTGTTGGGTTCTTTGTGGGTGATTCCTGCCTAACAGAGAACTAAATGCAGGCCCTAACACTCTCCCTGAAACGTAGCAGCTCTATCCCTAACGACATCCAGACGGCATCTGAGCCGAGCGCCGCGGCCAGTCACTAGTATATTCCAGGGTCACCTGATCAGGCCAGCCAACCCCTGCTATCGACATGTAAGGGCCCCACGTGATGCTGGGTGTACCGCAGAGTCTCCTGGCTTGTGATTGGCTGAGTTTATAGGCGCCAAAAAAGCACGATGCGGAAGTTGCCATTTCCTCGAGCATGGCGAGATACTCGTCCGAGCAGCGAGCACTTACGAGTACTCTAATACTCGAACGAGCACCAAGCTCGGACGAGTATGCTCGTTCATCTCTAGTGCAGATCTTTTCATTATACCTTATCTCTGTGTAGGCTTCACTCCTGGTTTTGGCTCACAAAAACTGATGGAAATAACTGATCAAATAACTGATATGTGAACAAGGCCTTACTGTACACTATGGACGACAGACAGTTGCCTGGGCCCTCGAAAGGAACGGGCAGTGGCAGAAATGTTGCTGTAGTTGGCACAAGTAGCAGGAGAAGAAGGGGTGGTGGTAGCAGTAGACACAGCAACAGGCTAGAGCTGCCACTATCATCCAGTGGTCGTGTTTTGACCAACAATTCAGATGTACTGATATGGTTGACTCTCTCTTCTACATAGAACAGATACAAACAGCCATGTGTTCCTCTGACACCATGCTTAGTTAGCATGGCCCAGGAACTGCCTCTGTGCCTTCACCTGTCCTGAACCTTCCTCTTGCTTTTGCTACCCCTTCTGCTAGCCAAGTAATGATAGCCGTTGGCTCTGCTCCCCTTTTCAACGAGGATGAGCTTTGTGAGGACAGTTAGCAGTCCTCTAGGCGTGCAACTACCATTGATGACAGTCGAGTGGGAGCACATGTTGCGAGAGCACAGGGACGTGCGCAAGAGACAGGTGAGGGTGATGCAAGTGACGACCTAACAGATTTAGATGATGATGTAGCCGATTGCATATGGGAGCCGGGATGAAAAGGGGGCATCGTCATCATCAGGGGGAAGGGTTGCAGTATGCCCGTGAGACAGCAGGGTGGAAGCATGCTTGTGAGATAGCAGAGGGGAGGCAGATGGATGACTACTGGCTATCCACATTGTTAGACCCTTGCTAAGGATCAAAAATGGGTGCATTTTTTAGACCTTCCGAGAGGGATGCAGAAATGGACTACTATAGTGACATGCTGTGTAGTCTGTTGGTCGCTGCCTACGAGCACCATTGCCCATTCCCAGGAAGGTCTGACCAGGGGGACCCTCTGCACTCATGTACCACTGTCATGACTGGGGAAGGGGGGTGGCGCAGGAGAAGCACCAGCTCCATATG
The DNA here is from genome assembly GCA_900303285.1 of Rhinella marina. Classification (NCBI taxonomy): domain Eukaryota; kingdom Metazoa; phylum Chordata; class Amphibia; order Anura; family Bufonidae; genus Rhinella; species Rhinella marina. The sequence continues at coordinate 30,105 of ONZH01012265.1, forward strand.
CAGCAACTTGAGCATTTTTCTTCAGCTGCCTACTGAAGAGACCACCCAACAGCAGGTCAAGAATGGCCGGACTGAGGGCGTAGCTAGGGGGAGGCCAGCATGACCAGGTTAGGCGTCATGTGAGACAGGGATTAGGGATTGGCAGGTCAAGTAAGGGGGGAGGAGTTAGGTAGGTTTCATATGTGGTGGTATTGGCGGCAAACGGCGCCATTTTTAGGTGACCAGCAGGGGACGAGGAGACCATCATCGCAGGCGGGTCACCTATCGGGCGCACGTGAGCTTACCTTACCAACATGTTGGATGTGGAGGAGTTGTTGCGGAGGCTGAGGGAGGTGGCGGCAGAGCAAGGCCCGGACTGGTTACAGACGCAGCTTTCCGGCGTCCTGGGCCCCGATGCGGCAGGCGAGTCTTCCCGGTCCTCAGAGGCGCGCCGGCCACGGCGGTCCCGGCCCCCGGTGCGCCTCAGCCCTGAGATTGTCCCCCGAGTCCGGCGCTGGGTCCGGAGCCCCTCCAGGGACCCTCCACGGCGGGCTCGTGAGCAGCGTCCCCTTCCGCGCCTGGCCCGCCGTGGGAGGAATCCAACAGCACGGCGGGACTCCTCCAGCGAGGCTCAGAGGGTTGGAGCGCCCTCTGGTGGTCAGGCTGCGTACACAGGACCAGGGACGGCAGATCCCCGGCAGCCTGCTGGGGAGGCTGCCCGGCGTGGGACAGGCAGGAGCCAGGGGGCTGTCAGCCCAGAACACAGTGACCAGGAGGACAGCCCAGAGGTCGGGCAGCAGCACGCTGGCCCCAGCTTTCAAGAGGACGCATTGCACCTGAGGTCGGTGGTCAGCGACGGGCGGCAGGCGGCCGGCCCTTCCAGCGCGGCGGTGGACGGTGGATCTTCTGGAAGCTTCCCGGCAGGAGTCAGCACGAGACCGGATGCAGGAGCTACGGCTGGTGGGCTCACAGCACCCACGCAGCCTGGTGAGTTAACCTGGGGACCGCTTTTATCCGTTGTTAGTGCTCTGGGGGGGGGGCCCCCGAGTGTTTTGGGACAGGGCCTTGGTCGTGTGTTGGGGGGTTTGGCGTCTTTGGCAGCCGGTTTGGGGGCGTTTGGGGGGTCGCCGTTGCCCGCCTGGGGGTCCGGGGGGAAAGGGGGGGTGTTTGGGGGTTCGCCGTTGCCCGCCTGGGGGTCTGGGGGGCAGGGGTTTGGGGTTTGCCCTGGGGCGGCGGGGGGGTAACATGCTGCTGGGCAGTGTCGGCGATGGGAAGAAAGAGGAGGAGGAGAAGCGGAGGTATCGGCTGATACCTCGCACCTTTCAGAACTGGCTGCAGGCTTTTGCCATTTTAGCCAGTGTGATTGGGGAAAAGCAGCCGGATAACTGTTCGGCGCTTTTCTGTTATTTGGACGCGATTGGGAAGGCATACAGGGTTTATGGGGGCCAAGCGTGGCTCAGCTATGACGAACAATATCGCCAACGGAAGGTGGTTCGTCCCTCCATTCGGTGGGACCATAAGGACATCGCGCTGTGGCTCAAGGTTACGGCGCCGGTTCGGCCTACCCAGTCCTTTCGGGGGGAGGCGGGGGGTTCAGGTTCCTCCCCACTGGCATCGGCGTCCGTAAAGGGCTTGTGCTTCCTTTTTAATGAAGGAGGGTGCAAATTTGGAACGAAGTGCAAGTTCAAGCACGAATGCTCTTCCTGCGGCGGCTCTCATGGGGCAAATCGATGCTTTAAGGGTAACAAGCAGAGGGGGGGAGATTTTTCTCAAAAAGGGGGAGACTCCGGTGCAGCTGGTAAAGATGGTGCCATTTCTAAATAGGTACCCCGACCAGGAGGCGGCGAGGGCCCTCTGGGAGGGGTTTCAGTTTGGTTTCAGAATTCCGTTCGTTGCGGGGGAGGGGCGTTTTGTTAAAAAGAACCTGCGTTCAGCTCTGGAACATAAAGGGGTGGTTACGGAGAAATTGATGAAGGAGGTGCGGTTGGGGCGGATGGCGGGGCCCTTTGCGGAGCCCCCTTTGGCGAATTTACGTTTGTCGCCTTTGGGGGTGGTGCCTAAGAAGGAGCCGAATAAATTTCGGCTCATTCACCATCTGTCCTTCCCGAAGGGTTCGTCGGTCAATGATGGCATAGACCCCGATTTATGTTCGGTGGTGTATACATCTTTTGACGCGGCAGTGCAGTGGGTCAGGAAGTTTGGACGGGGGACGCTGTTGGCGAAAACCGACATCGAGTCGGCGTTTCGTTTGTTGCCGGTGCACCCCGACAGTATTCACCTGTTGGGTTGTTTTTGGGAGGGGGGTTATTTCGTTGACCATTGTCTCCCGATGGGGTGTTCGCTGTCGTGTGCGTACTTTGAGCTGTTCAGTTCTTTCTTGGAGTGGGCGGTGGTGGACACGGCGGGGTGCGCATCGATCATTCATTATTTGGATGATTTTTTGTGCATTGGCCCGCCGGATTCTACGGTTTGCTCAGTTTTGTTGCATACCTTGGAATCGGTGTTTGCCCGCTTTGGCGTCCCGCTGGCACCTGACAAGACTTGTGGTCCAGTGACGGAGCTCAGTTTCTTGGGTATCGTTATCGATGCCCAGGAGATGGAGTGCCGGCTGCCGCTGGATAAATTGGAGGATCTTCGGGTAACGGTGCAGCGGGCACAGCGAGCAGAAAAGATTCAGCTACGGGACCTGCAGTCACTTTTGGGGAAACTCAATTTTGCCTGTCGGATTATGCCCATGGGGAGAATTTTTTCTAGGCGCCTGGCTATGGCCACGGCGAAAGCGTCGGCACCGCATCATTATATAAGGTTGGGGAAGGAATTGAAGGGTGATCTGCGGGTGTGGGATTCTTTCCTGGCTTCTTATAATGGGCGGTCCCTTGTGTTGGGGGAGGCGGTGGACTCGTTTGATTTTGACTTAGTTTCTGATGCGGCGGGCGGGTCTGGTTTTGGGGTTTTCTGCGGCGGGCAATGGTGCGCAGAACGGTGGCCTGAGGTTTGGGTGACGCGTGGGTGGACGCGGAACCTAGCGTTATTGGAACTGTTTCCCATTGTCGTCGCGATCCATCTTTGGGGTGCTACGTTTAAAAACCAGAAGGTGCGTCTTCATTGCGATAACCTAGGGGTTGTACAGGCCATCAACTCATTGTCGGCGTCGTCGCCACAGGTGGTGCGGTTGTTGCAGCATCTGGTGTTGGAGTGCTTGTCGTTGAATGTGTGGGTGGTGGCAGTTCATGTCCCCGGAATTGAGAATTGCATTGCTGACGCGCTTTCTCGTTTCCAGTGGGATCGTTTTCGACAACTGGCTCCGGAGGCGGAAGAAGTGCCATTGCCCTGTCCGAGTTTTCTTTGGGATCTGCTGGACGAGCGGTAGCGGGGTTGATTCATTCGTCGTTGGCCCAGAACACCTGGGACGCTTACGCTAGGGCATGGGGTTTGTGGAGTGACTGGTGCAATCGCCTGGGGGTTTGTTGCGATGGGTCGGGTGATGATCTGAAAGTCCCTTTGTTGCTGTGGTTGGGTTTTGGTTGGGAAGAGGGTTGGTCGATTGCGAAGGTAAACAGGTTGGTGGCGGGTCTGGTTTTTGGCTTCAAAGCATCCCGGACGTGACGAAGTCGTTTTTGGTGAGTCAGGCGTTAAAAGGCTGGAGGCGCCAGCGGGTTGGCGAGGACGCGTGGCGTCCGGTGTCCTTTGCGTTGTTGCTGAATGTGGGCGGGCTGCTTGAGTCGTTGTGCCGTTCTGGTTTTGAGGCGGCGTTATTTCGGTTGGCTTTTTCGTTGGCATTTTTTGGGGCATTGCGGTTGGGGGAGTTGGTTAGCAGTAGCTCGCGGAGGCCGGGCGGCCTGCTGCTGGAGGACGTCGATTTGTATCCGGATCGAGTGGAGTTTAGAATTCGCAGGTCTAAAACGGATAGGGAGGGTAGGGGTTGCAAGGTTGTGTTGTTTGAGGTACCGGGTTGCCTTATGTGTCCTGTGCGGTGTTTGGGGGAGTATAGTACACGCCGGCCGAAAGGAGGCACGACGTTGTTGATACATGAGGATGGGTCTAGCCTTTCTAGGTTTCAGTTTTTGGCAGTCTTTAAGAAAAGTCTGACCCGGTTGGGTTTGAGTTCTGACGGGTATACTGGCCATTCATTCCGGATTGGGGCCGCCACAGAGGCCGCCAGGCATGGGGCCGGGGAGCAGTTGGTCAAGAAGATTGGGCGGTGGGAATCCCTGCGGTTTCGGTCTTACGTCCGCCCGGCTCGCCTTTAGATTATGGTTGTATGTCTTGCTTTCGCATTATGGTTGCAAGTTTTTAACGGGATGGTTTTGTTCTTTTTCTTTGTTTCTGCAGTTCAACGGCCGGCGTTGGTGTGGATTCTAGGCCACTCATTTGTATTTTGGGGGGCCCTGCGGGCTGCGGTGCGTCCGGACGGCCGTCAGTTGGGCTTTGCCAGGGACGCGGCGGTGGTTCGCTGGCTTGGTAAGCGTGGCATGGTGTGGAGTAGTGTTTTACCAGAGATTCACAGGTTTGTACGCTTGGAAAGGCCGCCCGACATATTGGTTCTGCACGTGGGGGGGAACGATCTGGGGGCAAGGCCTTTTCGCGAATTGGTGAAAGATATCAAATTTGATCTCTTGCGGCTCTGGTCGTTGTTCCCGGGTGTAGTGACCGTGTGGTCAGATGTGGTGTACAGACATGTGTGGAGAGATGCTTGGTCGGTGGACCGGATTAACAAGGCCCGAATTAAGGTTAATAGGGCCGTTGGCAGGTTTGTCGCGCGGAATGGGGCGGTGGTTGTTAGGCATGCTGAGCTGGAGCGGGGCGAGGAGGCTTTTTGGCGTGCGGATGGTGTTCACCTTAATGCGGTGGGGATTGATTTATGGTGTTTGGGCCTGCAAGGTGGCATTGAAACCGCGTTGAGGGTGTGGAGGGACGCCCAGTCTTGAGGGAACAAGACCGTGCGTTTGTGGCGGGGGAGGTCCTTGGAGTTGGTGGAAGAAGAGGTACGGTTTTGATGGGAGGGCTCCATGGTGGGGGCTGGACTCCCAGGTTTTCGGAAAAAGGTTATAGAACGGTTAGTGCTCCATCAGGGGTGCCCCCGAGCAGGCGGTTCATCGGCTGGGGGCAAGATGGAGTACCCCGTGGTCACGGGGTGACTGGTAAATGTTTTGGGGCTTCGAGGACCTCCCGCGTCGGGTTCGGCTAACTATTGTTTTATTTATATGTTATACATGTGTTTGGGTTATGTATGCTGTTGCATATGGATTGTGGGTAAAATGTTCAGGAAATTATGGAAATGTGCAATAAAACGGCTGCTGTGGCCGATTTAATCCAACTCTTGTGTCCGTGTCGTTAATGGGAAAGGGGGGTGAGAGGTGCAGTGGAACATTGGGGGGGTGAAGGGATTTGGGTGCAGATACTGTAGGTTGGTCTCGAGCAAAGGATAGCCAATACCTGGGTCAAGAATGGCCGGACTGAGGGCGTAGCTAGGGGGAGGCCAGCATGACCAGGTTAGGCGTCATGCGAGACAGGGATTAGGGATTGGCAGGTCAAGTAAGGGGGGAGGAGTTAGGTAGGTTTCATATGTGGTGGTATTGGCGGCAAACGGCGCCATTTTTAGGTGACCAGCAGGGGACGAGGAGACCATCATCTCCCACCCACCCTCCCCTTTTTCTGTTTTCGCTTGGGGTTGGTAAGCTGCCTGTTCTTGTACTCTGGGGTGGCCGGGTTGGGTTTGTTCGTGTCACAGCAGGGGTTTAGTGGGGTTGTCATGGCAGTCGTGGCGGGGGAGGTCCTCGGAGTTGGTGGAAGAAGAGGTACGGTTTTGATGGGAGGGCTCCATGGTGGGGGCTGGACTCCCAGGTTTTCGGAAAAAGGTTATAGAACGGCTAGTGCTCCATCAGGGGTGCCCCCGAGCAGGCGGTTCATCGGCTGGGGGCAAGATGGAGTACCCCGTGGTCACGGGGTGACTGGTAAATGTTTTGGGGCTTCGAGGACCTCCCGCGTCGGGTTCGGCTAACTATTGTTTTATTTATATGTTATACATGTGTTTGGGTTATGTATGCTGTTGCATATGGATTGTGGGTAAAATGTTCAGGAAATTATGGAAATGTGCAATAAAACGGCTGCTGTGGCCGATTTAATCCAACTCTTGTGTCCCGTGTCGTTAATGGGAAAGGGGGGTGAGAGGTGCGGTGGAACATTGGGGGGTGAAGGGATTTGGGTGCAGATACTGTAGGTTGGTCTCGAGCAAAGGATAGCCAATACCTGGGTCATGCAGCGGGTGGTGGCATACTTGGACTGCACACTGTCACCCATGATTCAAGATCCCTTAGACTACTGGGCATGTAAACTTGAAGTCTGACCGAGTTTATCATGGGCATGCTTTCCTGCCCAGCCAGTAGTGTGGCATCAGATCAAGTCTTCAGTGTGGCAGGGGGCATAGTTACCCCTAAGAGAACTCACCTTTCCTTCCAAAATATTGAGAGACTAACCTTTGTAACGATGAATCAGGCGTGGATCAACCAGGATTTCTAGATGCCAGTGCCTGATGTTACAGAATAGATCATTCTGCTACTAATGATCATACTGTAGTGTGCTGTCACACCTGAATATTCGGCAAAATGGGCCGTTATTTCTGGGGCTTCTTGGCCTATTGATATGTACATGTAAAATTTTTAAAAGTATATGCATGCCACTGGACCTTGCTATCATAGTGCTGTTTTTGAAATCTGCCACCATCTTGTGCTGTATGCCACTGCTGCTGCCTCCTCCCCACTCTGTCATGGGTTGACTATTGTGACTGTTGCTGCCTCCCACCCCACTCTGTCATAGGGCCACTATTGTCCCTGTTACTGCCACTGCTATTGGCCCCCATCTCCACTCTGTTATGGGGCCACTATGACCCCTGTTACTGCCACTGTTGTTGGCCCCTATTTCCACTCTGTTATGGGGCCACTATTGTCCCTCTTTGTCCGTGTTGACATCACCATTTATTTTTCCGTTCTTCTAACCCGTCAGAAGAACATAAAAAAAAGTATCCTGTATGTTGAGCAACCATAAGGCCTCTTTCTCACAGTCAGTATCTGGTCAGTATTTGATTTGTAAGCCAAAAGTGGGAGTGGTTCAAGACACAGATGACATGCAAATATTTCCATTACATTTTATCTCTGTTTTGGACGCACTCCTGTTGTTGGCTGACAAATACTGATCAAATACTGATGCAAAATACTGACGAAATACCAACTGTGTGAAAAAGGCCATTAAAGTCCTGCATGCAGGACTTTTTTCCTTTTTTTAAAAACTTATTTAAGATGTAAATGGCCAAAACGAATGCAAACTGAGCATAAGGCCTCTATCAAGCGGTCATTATTTTGCATCAGTATTTGGTCAGTGTTAGTAAGCCAAAAGCAGGAGTGGGTCCAAAACACAGAAGGGTGCAAATATTTCTATTACATTTTATCTCTATTACACTCCTGGTTTTGGCTTACATTTACTGATTAAATAGTGATGCAAAATACTGACCAAATATTGAAAATTCCCACTTTTCCTCTCCACTGCTGAGCTCTGGCACCTCATGCACTGATCACATGACAGTGAGATCATTACAGGTCCTTCAAACTTCTCCCCTCCACTGCTGAGCTCCGGCCTCTCCTGCACTGATCACATGATGGTGATATCATCACATGTCCTTCCCACTTCTGGCCTCCACTGCTGAGCTCTGGCCCCTCCTGCACTGATCACGTGAAGGCGACGTCATCACAGGTCCTTCCCACTTCTCCTCTCCACTGCTGAGCTCTGGTACCTCATGCACTGATCACATGACAGTGATATCATCACAGGTCCTTCCCACGTCTCCCCTCCACTGCTGAGCTCCAGCCCCTCCTGCACTGATTATATGAAGGTGACGTCATCACAAGTCCTTCACCCCTTGTACTGTAGCAGATTATAGTGCTTTTTCTGCTGTGCGACCCACTACCACCCCCTTCCCCTTTGAGAATCCCACGCATTTTTTGTTCATTTATAAACTCTGGCTGAACAATTTTTTTTAGGTCCCAGAAAGAGTACATGTCTGGAAAAAAAGAGGACAAATGGTCGCCCGAAAGTTAAATACTTTTCTGGATGTGGCTATGGCACTTGTGGGGCACTGTTGCCGTCAATTATGGCACAACTACGGATATGGTGGAAACTTATAGAGGGTTTTGGCTGTGATTTATAGGACATTTATATGTTATGGGGGAACTGTGACTGACATTTGTAGTGAGAGGTGGAGGAACAACAAAACTATGGCAAGCAGTTATGGAGGCAGTGGATGAAATCTTTTGAATGCATTGACTGCCACTAATATGGCACCGTCAATGGCTATCTCATTTTTTTAGCACTGTGGTTGCTCTGTTAGATGGGCATAGTGGCTAATACTTATGGGGGCACTGTGGATGGTATTTCTAGGGGAACCATAGTTGTCACCTTTTGGCATCAGTGTGGATAGCTCCTATGTTAGCAATATTGCTGGGAGTGGTAGGGGCAGTGTGGATTTCACTTATAGAGACTTAGTAGGGGGCACAGAGGCTTTCAATTATAGAGGTACAGTGGCTGGCCGTTATGGGGGCACATTGGCTAGCAGTAATGGGGCACTGGGGCTATTACCCCTGGCATCACTGTGAGTAATACTTGTGGGGGTCAGTATTGTTGGGATTTCTTTGGGAACTATGGCTACCAGTTACGGAGAGAGCAGATGAAACATATACTTATATGGCGTTGTCACTCACTATCTCTAATGGAGACACTGTGGATAGCACAAGGGACCCACAATTGTAAGATCTGTACTGTAGGAATGGTGTGGCTGGCACTAACTATGATTGGCAGTTATGAGGGCAATCCTAGACACTTGACTAAATGTATGAGGGCTTGGTCTGGAACTTATGGTAAAGGAGCACAATGAGGGCACTGGGACTGTGATTTGTGTTGTTATTGCTCTACTGTGATGATACAGACATGCAAAAAATCTGTTCCAACATACATTTTAGGCCTAATTTACCAAAAACTGTCTTTGTTGCCCCTAGCAACGAATCAGAGCTCACCTTGCATTTCTTAGCCTGTTCTGGAAAAAGGAAAGCTGCTTTTGGTTGCTATGGGCAATAAAGACTGACTTACTGGTAGATAGCTTTGCTGAATGATGAATGTTATTATTTATTGTAGCAATCCCCTGATATTACATATATAATACACATTTATATATTTAGGCCAGACATTGTTCTAATGTAGGTACAAAATGGGACATGAGGCTAAATTTGCAACTTTTCAACGCCATAAAACTGGTGTAGAAGATTGATCCATTTACCCCACAGTGTTCACCTGAACAGTCGCTGACACTCAGCGTCACCAGCGACGGTTCTAATTCTGCGCAATGGTACTGGGTCTCCTAACACTGCTCTGAGTACTAGCAATGCTCTGCTAACTTGGTTATTTCATAATGAATTTCATTTTAAGGGGTATTTCCATTTGGAACATTTATGACATATCCATAGGATGATGGGGCAGGTGCTACAAGAAGCAGGTAAGTATTGCTGACCCTATAAGCAATATCTAGCACATAGTGGCATGCAGAGTGACAGCGTCTCCGCGCTATGACGTCCATAGCATCTGCTCCTGATGAAGTGCGGCATCACTGCTGCATGGAAACCCATCGAGCGGGAGAGTATTGAGACGGGTTTCCTTCTTTCTACATTATGGGCATGAAGTAATAATGCTTAGAACGTGAAGCACATGGTGTTTATGTGACCAGATTGCATAAGATCAAGACACCTATGCCCATAGCTCATTAGGGTGACTTACCTGAGGTAGCTGCTGCCTATCAATACCAAAGAAGGCAGTGTGTTGTGTGGCACAGTAACACTGTGGCCATTATGCTTTGACACAGTGTTATTATAGGCTTTCATTGACCCTAAGGGACAAGTGTTATAGACCTCAGGCACAGTACACCAGTGCAAGGTTTATAGGTGCAAGCTAATATCCATAGTGCTCTCGCCTTCCCAAGGGGGATACACATTTTCAGCGTGATCAATATAAGATATTAACAGGAATGAGACTCCTAGTTTTAATAAGTACACAATAAAGATGTATTAATTTATTTTAAACGTTCAATTCAGGCAAGCTTTTTTTGAGTTCAAGAGTAAGTGATGTATACATACTTATTGAGATTAGTAGATTAGTCCAGATGAGAATACCCCTTTAACCTCCTCCCTGAGAAAATCATGCATACACCCCTAAAACCAAATAACACAAGGCACAGAATAAAGACACAGAACACATTAATTGGGGAAAAAATGGCCAAATTGTCTAATTAAAACATTAAAAATGACAAACCCCCGACTCACTGAGAGTCACCCTCCAGCACTCAGAAGAGGAAAACCCCCTATGGAGGAAACCTCTAGGGAACCATGGCTAGAGGGCTGCCCTTCCCTTGGGCTTAGAGGGTAATGCCACTATGTGTCTGCCACATAAATAGTAAGGGGGAGAGGTGCAGCAGCCGGGCTGATCTGGTTGGCTGGGCGGATGTCCCTTTCCACCTATTGGGCAATGGGCTTCCTGCTAGAGCCTTCAAATTTTGTCAAGGTGTGGTGGGCAGGGGTAGTCAAGCTCAAGGTCCTCAGGCCATCATGTACCAAATGTGGCCACTCACCCACTTTTTACAAGGGTTCTTCCCTTATGACACAAGTGCTTGTGATGTCACAGGTGTCTATAACTAATGTTGGTAGCAGAGTTCTTAAGGGTTAACGCTTTAGTGACTATCAATGTGCCTTACTGCAGAGGCCCTTAACCCCTTCCTGACCGTACTTTGTCAATATACTTCAGTTTGGATAAACGCCATATATTTATGGTCCCCTGACGATCGCAGGGTTTCCTCCTTCGGGGACCATGTTTGTTCTGTTACTGACAGCCACTGGTCCAGGTGCCAACACCGAGTACCCGGACCATTGGCTCTTACTTAACCACTTCCAGACTGCACCATGTAAATGAACAGACTATAAGCATGGTGTGGTCAGTTTTATATGTGACTCTCAATCTAATCCTGGGACCGCACTTGAGTATGGCGCAGCCATGAAACAGACACTTGCATCTTGACTTTACCCAAGCAGGAGACACAGTGCTTAGCGGTTACAATCAACATTGGGCACAAAGAATGATGATTACATTATTATTAGAAGGTTGACAATTGCTATAGGCAACTGCAACAGTCTATCAGGTAAACAGCTTGATGGTGTTAGTCTTTCAATGAGGCACACAATGTCACACTGAGAGCACTTGGTTGCAGTTTCTGACAACTCACACGAACAAGACGTGGCAAGTAGAGATGAGCGAACGTGCTCGGTACGAGCACTATAGCGCTCGTCTCCACTGCGAAAGAATGCCCGCAGGCATTGCGGATCCGTCCTCACCCGACTGAAAGTCAATGGGGACAGATCGGTTTGGTATGACACTCATACCAAACGGATCCGTCCCCACTGACGGTGAGGAGGACGGATCGGTTTGGTATGAGTGTCATAACAAACCGATCCATCCCCATTCACTTACATGCAGTTTCAGGGACAGTGTTAGGGCCTGCATTTAGTTCTCTGTTAGGCAGGGATCACCCACAAAGAACCCAGCAGCCCTTCTAAGGGCTAGAAGACATTTTTTTTTTTTTTTGTCACTTGGCTGGCTGGCACTAGTAGTGCATCTATCGCCATGTATAATGCCACCCCCTTTTATTTTTTTATGTTATATCTCAGTGATACAAATCCATTGCACACAGCAGTGTGGAACCATTCTGTGTGTCACAGTTCAGTACACTCACTATTTTCTGTCCAGGTGACACTTTCTGTATGTCACCGAATACAACCAAGTCATTTGCTGCCTGTCACGTGTATGGCTTGATCCCAAAAATCTCTGTGCGACATTTGTCTGGGTCGCAGTCTAAATAGCTACCGTCAGTAGGGTGTCAGTTAGCTCTACGATAGTTTCTGCACGTCACGTTCCCAAAAAAACAAAAATACAAAAAAAATATAGAAAAAAAAAATTTTTTTTGTTGTTTTAGCTGAGTGATACAAATCCATTTCACACAGCTGCGTGTAACCTTTCTGTGCGACACAGTTCAGCACACTCACTCCAAACCGTATATACTGTCCAGATGACACTTTCTGTACTTCACAAAATTAAACCAGACTGAACAAGTTTGTGGGTTTCAGTACGCCAGGCCCATTTATTTTATTTTTTTTATAGAATACAATTATATACAGAAAATGTGGAACCCCAGGGCTAAGGGTCGAGGACGAGGACGAGGGCGTGGTCGTGGACATTCAATTACTGCAGGGGGCAGAGGCCGTGGTCCTGGGCAGGGTGAGACAGTACCTGCTGATGAGGGAGCTGTGGAACGCCGCAGAGCTACACTCCCTAGCTTCATGTCTCAACTTACAGGGACACGTGGTAGAGGACTGTTGAAACCACAACAGTGCGAACAGCTGATCTCGTGGATTGCGGATAATGCTTCAAGTAATTTGTCCGCCAGTCAGTCTTCCACGCAGTCCAACCACGTTACCCAAGGGAGCACTCCTCTGGCTCCTCCACCTCAACCTCCTTCCCCCCAGTCTGCCCCATCCCAGGAAAATTTGGAATGCGATCCGGCATACTCTCAGGAACTGTTTTCTGGACCCTTCCCAGAGTCACAAACCACTTCTCAGGTTGCTGCTGACCTCTTTCCCGATGCCCAAGTGTTCCAACTGTCGCAGTCTGTGGGTGATGATGATGATGATAATGACAATGTTGAGTTAGTGGAAGAAGTTTGTAAAGAGGTGTCGGACGATGAGGAGACACGGTTGTCAGACAGTGGTGAAGTTGTTGTAAGGGGAGGAATTCCGAGGGGGGAGCAGACTGAGAAATCGGAGGATGACGAGGTGACTGACCCGAGCTGGGTTGATATGCCGAGTGAAGACAGTGCTTCTGAGGCGGAGGCGAGTGCTGCACCAGAACAGGTTGTAAGAGGCAGTGGTGTGGCCAGAGGGAGAAGCAGGGCCAGAGCTGGTGCATCAGCAGCAACTGTTTCACGTAGTGAAGCTCCCGTGGCGAGGCCTAGATGTTCGCAAGTCTGGAGGTTCTTTAAAGAAAGTGAGGATGACCGACGGACTGTGGTGTGCAACCTGTGCCACACCAGGATCAGCAGGGGTGCCACCACTACTAGCCTAACCACCACCAGCATGCGCAGGCATATGAGTGCTAAACACCCCACTCAATGGAACCAAGGCCGTTCACCACCTCCTGCGGGTCACACCACTGCTCCTTCCCCTGTGTCACTCGCTGCCTCTGCTAGTCAACCCCCTGCGTCACTCGCTGCCTCTGCTAGTCAACCCCCTGCCCAGGCCCCTGGCACTAGCGCCTCCCGCCGGAAAACCACACCTTCGCCTCAACGATCCTCCACAGTGTCCACCAACGTGTCCCAGCGCAGCGTTCAGCTGTCTTTACAGCAGACGCTGGAGAGCAAGAGGAAATACAGTTCCACCCACCCACATGCCCAAGCCCTCAACATCCACATCTCCAAATTGCTTAGCCTGGAGATGCTTCCCTATAGGCTGGTAGAGACCGAGGCCTTTTGCAATCTCATGGCGGTGGCTGCCCCTCGGTATTCGGTCCCCAGCCGACACTATTTTTCCCGATGTGCCGTCCCAGCCCTACACCAGCACGTGTCACAGAACATCATCCGTGCCCTGACCAACGCTGTTTCTGAGAAGGTCCACCTAACCACGGACACGTGGACAAGTGCTGCCGGGCAGGGACACTATATCTCACTGACGGCACATTGGGTTAACTTGGTGGAGGCTGGGACCGAGAATGACCCTGGGGCTGCTCATGTACTGCCCACACCGAGGATTGCGGGGCCTACCTCGGTCACGGTCTCTCAGACGTACTATGCCTCCTCCTCCTAAGACCCCTCCTCCTCCTCCACCGAATTACCATCCGTGGGCACGGCGCCTTCAGTCGGTAGCTCTAGGCGCAGCAGCAGTGCCGTGGGTAAGCGCCAGCAGGCGGTGCTCAAACTGCTGAGCTTAGGTGACAAAAGGCACACTGCCCAAGAGCTGTTACAGGGCATCACGGCGCAGACCGATGTGTGGCTGGCACCGCTGAACCTCAAGCCAGGCATAGTTGTGTGTGACAACGGGCGTAACCTGGTGGCGGCTCTGCAACTCGGCAGACTGACACATGTGCCATGCCTGGCCCACGTGTTCAATCTAATAGTTCAGCGGTTCCTCAAGACATACCCCAATCTGTCTGATTTGCTCACCAAGGTGCGCCGCATCTGTGCGCATTTCCGCAAGTCGAGCACAGATGCTGCCACTCTCAGGGCAGCGCAGCGCCGCCTACAACTGCCCGCTCACCGACTGTTGTGCGACGTGCCCACGAGATGGAATTCCACATTAAACATGTTATCTAGAGTTTACCAGCAGCGCAGAGCGATTGTAGACTGCCAGATGTCATCTTCTGTGAGAGGGTAAGGATGCACCCTTAAGTGGATCTTCATGTGAGCATATGAAGCACACAGGTGGCATCAATCTAGTGTTAGGACTTTATAGACTGTTAATGCTGGCAGTACTAACTCCAGCCTGTAGGTGCCGCTATGTCCCTAGAGAACAGGACTGTGCTCTGAAACAGCAGGAAACAGGAAGTTCGAGTAAGTGGCTCGAGGAGAGGAAAGGCCTGGAAAAGCTGGGTGCATGTGAAGGAGCAGAGGTCCTTTGGATGTGAGGACGTGTTCCCAGAGTTCCCTTACTGCAAGGGAGGAAGCCCAGCTGTGACTGAGCAGCACTGGATGTTGGAGGCTGCTGGAACCTGATTATTAGTGATCCTGAGTTATCAGAGGCAGATACCCTGTTCCCCTGTGATCGCATCTGAGAGAACAGGTACCCGGGTCCGGCAGAAGGAACTGCGTGCACGCTATAGCTACAGATATTGTTTTGGCGCCAAAGGAGAGACAGTTTCCGCGAATAGGCTGGCATGCTGCATGGACTCTGCACCACAGTACGACTTGCAGGCTCTGCTGTGGGTGCCATCGGTTAGGTGTTCAGAACTCGCTGCATAGTAAGACTTGCAGGCTCTGCTGTGTCAGCCAACGGGTAGGGTCACCTGGACAGACAGTGTCAGTGTTTGTGCACCTGGACTACAAGGTACCATGTTCTTGTGTCATGAGGTTGCTGTAATCGCATTCTAGCTGTTATTACTTCTGTAATATTGTGAGTTGCATTCATTATTGTAACCTGTGAAACCCTGTGCTGCACCACTGACAGTTCATTCCTGCAGACATAACCACAGGTTATCTAAGTTAGTGGAATTCACATAGATCCGGCAGCTATACTCTGAGTCTGCCATTGGAATAACACCTACTACATATATACAGGTGGCGCAGCACTGGGTGTGTGCTTTAAGATTGTTCATTTATCCTTTACTCTGATTTATGTGCCAGGTCTCATATCAGACCCTGTTAAAAGCAAGGTTATAAAGTTCTTTTGGTTGCTCAAACAGTTTGGAGTTGTGTCCTTTGTACGTGGCTTTGCTGTATTCTGGACAGGCCTCCCCGTCCTCGATTTACAATTTGGCATAGTCGGCAGGATACAGCAATCGCCATGGACAGGGACGCAGATGAAAATAGTCCTGAGGTCCTGCCCCAGGCAGCCGCTGTACCCACTCCCCTGGTACTGGCTGAGACAGGGTACATTGTTGCAACATCTGCCAAAATTTAACAGAAAGAATATGACCCTGCAGGACTGGACAGAGAGAGTACGTAGCGCAGTTAAAATGTGCAATTTGCCTGCTGAGCTGCGGGCGGAGATAGCATTGAGCGCTTTGGAAGGTGATGTGAGACGGACTGTGATGGTACGGCCCGAGCATGAGAGAGACACATTAGAAAAAATATTCGCCTTGCTGGAAGTAGCGCAAGGAGGACGCGCTAAAGTGGTACAACTGCGAAGTCGCTTCTTTAATCGGTCACAACGGGAGGGCGAGTCCCTCATGCAATACTCTAACGCTTTGCAGGAGATGTTGAACGAGTTGCAAAGGCGAGACCCAGAAGCCATGGGGGCCTTCCGAGAGGTGGACCGCCTCCTGCGTGACCAGTTCATCTCGGGCCTGGCAAACAAGTTCTTACAGGACAAACTGCAGGAGATGACTCGCATGGCAACTGATCTGACCTTTTATAATGTCTATCTGGCCGCTGTCGAGCGGGAAGAGGAGTCCCCACCTATAGCAGTGAAAGCAGTGAGTAGTGCCCAGGTCATAGGAGTTCAGTCAAGGCCTGAAGGCTCGGAAACCTTGAAAGATGTGGTAGAGGCCTTGCGGTCTGAAATGAGGGAGCTACGACTAGAAGTGTCTCGAATGAAAACTGAGCCACCCCGGGCTCAAGAGTTATCTCAGACGCCTCGTGCCCGTTCCAGTAGGACAATTCAAAGGAGGTGGCCGAACGAGCGAGGGCCACCTGGTATGCAGGGACCCAGGGGACCCCGTTGTTGGGCGTGTCAACGCTATGGGCACATTGCCAGAGATTGTGATGTCCAGATGAATTCTGAGATGACACCTTCAGCTTTAAACTACCGACCACCGCTGTAGCCGGGCACCCTGCGGTGGGAGCTAACTCACAACGCCCACAACCTAGAGAGGATGATATTTATGCCTGCAGTCCAGTACTCGAGGCCAGCTTTGAAGGACAATCAATGAAGTGTTTAGTGGACACCGGGTCCGAATGTACCGTCATGCCATTAGAAGTCTTTGAAACCCGTTTCAGTCACATGGTACAACCCAATGACGGAAGTGTCATTCGTCTTACCGCTGCCAACAACGAACGGATGGTAGTAAAAGGGATTGTGTGGATGAAAATCACGATATGTGGCCAAGACATTGGTACGAAGGGAGTGGTTCTGATGGATCATGCTCCCAGGAGGGGCTTGGACGTAACTTTGGGAATGAATGTACTCCGGGACTTAGATCACTGCCTGTTTGCCAAGGAGGGTCCCCGGTATTGGCAGCGCACTACTTCCCATCGGCCAACCCAAAAGGTACTACAGCTAATGGTGAGGAGTTGCAGTTTACAGAAGAGTGCTTCATCAGGTCGTCCCGTGGGCGTGGTCAGAGTTCCCTCACGTGTTCCGGTGGTAATCAACCCGAGAAGAGAACAAATCCTATTGTTGCCTGTGGGAGCTGGTCGTAAACTAAATGGGCAGGAGGTGTTAATTGAACCGATCCTCCAGGAGGAATCATCGACGAAGCCCTTGGTGGCTCGTGCCCTAGCTACTGTGAAGGATGGGTGCGTCCCAATCCGCTGTATTAATGCGCTGGAAAGTCAGGTCATCATCCCAGGAGGGACCTTGCTGGCTGAGGTTTATGTGCCTGATGGTGAGATACTCAGGAAGACAGAGTTCACCCTCCGAGCCGATCCGCAAACATATTGGTCCTACGCTGTTGAAGCTGCCAGAAGTGAGACTCCCACAGCTGAATGGAATGGGAGAGTCATATTGGAGCGGATGGGAATAGACCGGGGAACCCTGACTCCTGCTCAGCAGAAGCTCCTGGAGGATACTTTATGGGAATTTCAGGAGGCTTTTTCTCGCCATGATGAAGATTTTGGGTGTTCATCAGTGATTGAACATGAGATACCGACTGGAGATACACCCCCAATCCGGGAGCGTTACCGACAGATTCCTCCAAAGTTGTACCAGGAAGTTAAGAAAATGGTGGCCAGCATGTTGGACAACCAGGTTATCCAAGAGAGCCAGAGTCCTTGGGCATCTCCAGTGGTCCTGGTTCGAAAGAAGGATGGGTCCCTACGCTTCTGTGTTGACTACAGAAAGTTGAACGCCCATATGGTACGGGATGCCTACCCCCTTCCCAGGATAGAGGAGTCATTATCTGCTTTGAGCCGTGCTAGATATTTTTCCACCCTCGACTTGGCCAGTGGGTACTGGCAAGTGCCAGTCGCTGCAAAAGATAGACCAAAGACAGCATTTATCCTCCCGATGGGACTCTATGAGTTCAATAGGATGCCGTTTGGCCTTTCAAATGCGCCAGGGACCTTCCAGAGTCTAATGGAACATTGTCTGGGCGACATGAACTTTGAATCTGTATTGATCTATTTGGATGATGTGGTGGTGTTTGGGACGTCATTTGAGGACCATCTTCAGAAGTTACGACAGGTCCTGCAACGACTCCGAGATCATGGACTCAAAATTAAACCAAAGAAATGCCAATTGTTCCGGAGAAGAATAGAATACCTTGGACACGTGGTGACCGCTGATGGAGTCCAACCGGCTGACAGTAAAGTGGAGGCTGTCCAGAGGTGGCCTGAACCACGCACGCTGCGGGAGGTAAAAGCATTCTTAGGACTGGCCGGGTACTACCGGAGGTTTATACCAAGATTTGCCCACAAGGCTGGCCCCCTGATTGAATTGTTGCGAGGAACAACTAAGGGGCCTAACAATCGGCCCATCCAGTGGGGTCCCCGGCAACAGAAGGCATTTGAGGATGTAAAAAGTGCCCTAACCAATGCACCTATATTGGCTTACGCCCGCTTTGACACTCCATTTCTATTATATACTGATGGAAGTCTACACGGACTAGGGGCAGTGCTGTCTCAAGTACAAGATGGACGAGAGCGTGTAATCGCTTACGGAAGCCGTTCCCTGAGAGAGTCAGAACGTAATCCTGACAATTACAGCTCGTTCAAGTTAGAACTACTGGCTCTAGTCTGGGCCATGACTGAACGCTTTGCAGAATATCTGACAGGTGCGCAAGTGGTGGTAATGACAGACAATAACCCCTTGGCTCACCTGGAGAATGCTAAGTTGGGAGCAATAGAGCAGAGGTGGATGGCCAGGCTGTCAAAGTTCAACTATCGGATTAAATTCCGATCCGGGAGAGAAAATGGTAATGCAGATGCTTTATCCCGGGTTCCAACTGGGCTGCCCATTGGCGATGTCGATGATGACTTGGAAGACACTGAAACTCCTGATCTTGGGCAAGTGCCTACCATCCGGGAGTTGGCACATTCAAGTGGGGTGGCTGTCGGGATGCCAATGGTGCTTGAAAAGACACTCACAGACTGGATGCAGACCCAGAATGAAAACGAGGATGTGCGTCGAGTGAGGCACTGGGTCCAGACAAAAACTTGGCCTCGACCAGAGGAACGAGATACTCTTTCGTCAAAAGGACGAAAATTGTTGCAGCAGTGGGACAAGCTGAGTGTGGTGCACGGCCTCCTATGTCGTAAGGTCTATTTACAGTCGGAGCTACAATATCGTCAACAGATTGTGATCCCGATGGCAATGGGCCCTGCAGCAGCCAGAGAAGCCCATGAAAGAGGCGCACACTTTGGATGCGGAAAGACTTATCAGTGGCTGCAAAGACTGTTGTACTGTCCCGGGATGGAAGACATGGTGAAAGAGGCATGCCAGACATGCAGGACGTGCGGATTAAGTAAGGGGGTTGAACAGCGGGCCCCTGTACAATCCATTATAACATCTGCCCCACTGGAGCTACTAATGATAGATTATGTGCAGATAGGGTATTCTAGTTCAGGACACTCATATTGTTTGGTGATGACGGATCACTTCACAAAATATGCTGTAGCGGTTCCTACCAGGGATCAGACTGCAGAATCAGCTGCAGAGGCAGTGTGCCGACATTTCATTCAGGTATTTGGGTGTCCAAAGCGGATACACTCTGACCAAGGAGCGTGTTTTCAGGGGGCCTTGATGAAAGAATTGTACCATTTGTATGGAATAGAACAATCTCGGACAACGCCATACCATCCGCAAGGTAATGGAGCCTGCGAACGCTTCAATCGCACACTCTTGCAAATGCTGCGGACCCTGGAAGATAGTGAGAAAGCCCGTTGGCCTGAATACCTGTCTGAGCTTATGTGGGCATATAACAATCGGGTGCACAGTACGACAGGGTATTCACCACACATGTTGATGTTTGGGAGAGCAGGTAGAGAAATTGAGGATTTGCACATGCCCGATCCCATGGCTGACCCGCCTCGGACCACCACTGCGTGGGCTCAAGAACATCGCCGGAGGTTAAGAACAGTGCACCGAGTTGTGGGTGAGCGGTTAAAGCGGATTGTACACCCTGACCCAGGACCAGTACAGATTGATGTGTTTGCTCCAGGAGACAAGGTACTGGTCAGGGCTAAGAGGCGCACTGGAAAATTAGATGATCAGTGGGAGGCAGTGCAGTACGTGGTAAAGAGAAGAGTAGGATCTAATATCCCTGTGTATGAGGTTGAACCGGTGGGGACAGGGGGTCCAACTAGGAATCTCCATCGGAATATGCTCCGGTTATGTCCATTTGGTGACCCAGCACCTGTGGAAGCACCATGTAATAATGAGGCAAGGGAGGATGAACCGTTCGTAGATGTAGACTGGTGGGCCATACCCGCTCCCTTGCCGGTTGATAATCCGACTGACGTCAGTCTGCCTCCTAGAGAGAGTGCCACTCCGTCTGCAGCCTCTCCAACAGACAATGCTGCTGAAAGTACGGATGTACCACCACTGCGTCGGAGCACCAGGACCACAGCAGGTGTTCCCCCTCAACGCTTCGCGCAAGATGAGTTCATTTGGGAAGGTATGTCGGGGACGCCAACCTCAAGTGGGGTGGCATGTGAGAGGGTAAGGATGCACCCTTAAGTGGATCTTCATGTGAGCATATGAAGCACACAGGTGGCATCAATCTAGTGTTAGGACTTTATAGACTGTTAATGCTGGCAGTACTAACTCCAGCCTGTAGGTGCCGCTATGTCCCTAAAGAACAGGACTGTGCTCTGAAACAGCAGGAAACAGGAAGTTCGAGTAAGTGGCTCGAGGAGAGGAAAGGCCTGGAAAAGCTGGGTGCATGTGAAGGAGCAGAGGTCCTTTGGATGTGAGGACGTGTTCCCAGAGTTCCCTTACTGCAAGGGAGGAAGCCCAGCTGTGACTGAGCAGCACTGGATGTTGGAGGCTGCTGGAACCTGATTATTAGTGATCCTGAGTTATCAGAGGCAGATACCCTGTTCCCCTGTGATCGCATCTGAGAGAACAGGTACCCGGGTCCGGCAGAAGGAACTGCGTGCACGCTATAGCTACAGATATTGTTTTGGCGCCAAAGGAGAGACAGTTTCCGCGAATAGGCTAGCATGCTGCATGGACTCTGCACCACAGTACGACTTGCAGGCTCTGCTGTGGGTGCCATCGGTTAGGTGTTCAGAACTCGCTGCATAGTAAGACTTGCAGGCTCTGCTGTGTCAGCCAACGGGTAGGGTCACCTGGACAGACAGTGTCAGTGTTTGTGCACCTGGACTACAAGGTACCATGTTCTTGTGTCATGAGGTTGCTGTAATCGCATTCTAGCTGTTATTACTTCTGTAATATTGTGAGTTGCATTCATTATTGTAACCTGTGAAACCCTGTGCTGCACCACTGACAGTTCATTCCTGCAGACATAACCACAGGTTATCTAAGTTAGTGGAATTCACATAGATCCGGCAGCTATACTCTGAGTCTGCCATTGGAATAACACCTACTACATATATACAGGTGGCGCAGCACTGGGTGTGTGCTTTAAGATTGTTCATTTATCCTTTACTCTGATTTATGTGCCAGGTCTCATATCAGACCCTGTTAAAAGCAAGGTTATAAAGTTCTTTTGGTTGCTCAAACTGTTTGGAGTTGTGTCCTTTGTACGTGGCTTTGCTGTATTCTGGACAGGCCTCCCCGTCCTCGATTTACACTTCCACCAGAACTGGTAGTCAGGTCTCTCAGATTCCTCAAGTCTACAATGAGGAGTGGACGTGGATGTCTGATATCTGCCAGGTGTTGAGCAACTTTGAGGAGTCAACACAGATGGTCAGCGGCGATGCCGCCATTATCAGCCTCACCATCCCGCTGCTTTGCCTGTTGAAAAACTCACTGCTCAGCATCAAGTCGGATTCTTTGCGCTTGTCACAAGAGACGGTGGAGGAAGATACGTCGCTTGATAGCCAGAGCACCCTCCGGTCTGTTTCTCAGCGCGTATCGGAGGAGGGGGAGGAGGAAGAGGAGGAGAATGTCGGCGAGAC
>ONZH01012266.1:0-61723 GCA_900303285.1 Rhinella marina
AGGCAGTATTATAGTAGTTCTATTCTGTACGGAGCAGTATATAGTAGTTATATTCTTGTACATAGGCAGCAGTATTATAAGTAGTTATATTCTTGTGTATAGGAGGCAGTATTATAGTAGTTATATTCTTGTACATAGAGGCAGTATTTATAGTAGTTATATTTCTTGTCATAGGAGTAGTATTATAGTAGTTATATTCTTGTATAGGAGGCAGTATTATAGTAGTTTATTCTTGTACATAGGAGCAGTATTATAGTAGTTATATTCTTGTATATCATAGGACGTATTATATAGTAGTTATAGTACATTAAGGGCAGTATTATAGTAGTTATATTCTTATACATAGGAGCAGTATTATAGTAGTTATATTTTTGTACATAGACAGTATTATAGTAGCATATTATAGTATTATAGTAGTTATATTCTTGTACATACATAGGAGCAAGTATTATAGTAGTTTTATATTTTATTCTTGTACATAGGAGCAGTATTATAGTATTATAGTAGTTATATTCTTGTACATGGTGGGCAGTATTATAGTAGTTATATTCTTGTACATAGGAGGCAGTATTATAGTAGTTATATTCTTGTACATAGGAACAGTATTATAGTAGTTATATTCTTGTACATAGGAAGCAGTATTATAGTAGTTATATTCTTGTATACAGGGGCAGTATTATAGTAGTTATATTCTTGTACATAGGAGCAGTATTATAGTAGTTATATTCTTGTACATAGGAGCAGTATTATAGTAGTTATATTCTTGTACATAGGAGCAGTATTGTAGTAGTTATATTCTTGTACATAGGAACAGTATTATAGTAGTTATATTCTTGTACATAGAAGCAGTATTATAGTAGTTATATTCTTGTATACAGGGGCAGTATTATAGTAGTTATATTCTTGTACATAGGAGCAGTAGTATAGTAGTTATATTCCTGTACATAGGGGCAGTATTATAGTAGTAATATTCTTACAAATAGGAGCAATATTATAGTAGTTTATTCTTATACATAGGAGGCAGTATTATAGTAGTTATATTCTTATACATAGGAGGCAGTATTATAGTAGTTATATTCTTGTACATAGGAGGCAGTATTATAGTAGTTATATTCTTGCACATAGGAGGCAGTATTATAGTAGTTATATTCTTGCACATAGGAGCAGTATTATAGTAGTTATATTCTTGTACATAGGAGGCAGTATTATAGTAGTTATATTCTTGTACATAGGAGCAGTAGTATAGTAGTTATATTCCTGTACATAGGGGTAGTATTATAGTAGTAATATTCTTACAAATAGGAGCAGTATTATAGTAGTTATATTCTTATACATAACAGCAATATTATAGTAGTTATATTCTTATACATAGGGGGCAGTGTTATAGTAGTTTTCCCTAGATTACCTTTCTCTAGCTTGGACAGCTGTTTCTTGCAGCTAATAATGCAATATCAGGGCTTGCTGATAATGCATTTTTTAATATCATCTTCTGCACCTCTAAACTCAGTATATGGGAAAAGAGAAGGACTCCACCGTTCTTTGCCATTGATCTTCTGTGAGAAGTGTGACTGAGCCATTAACTTTCCCCTGCAATAAAATCAAAACCCCTTATCTGGAGCACTTCCTGTTTAATTTGCTTCTGTTTATTCATCTCCATTTACATTTTTATTTGTGTTTCCGGAAAAATTCCCTGTTCTTTTCCCACTGAAATCACTCCTGGATCTGCATTTATAGCCATGAGACTCTGAGAATGGAAATATCCCAAAAATAGTGGAGAATTAGAAAGAACAACCTGTCCTGCCAAACCTAACAATTCATGCAGCCAGCACAAAGGGTTAATGAGGCCAAGCCTCATATGAAATGCCATTTATTTTCCATCAATATTCCCCCTAGTGGTGCCAGGCTGTGTACTGAATATACCTTTAAAGGGGCAGCCACAATGGTACAATAGTTTCACATGATAGTCACACTTCAGGTGACTTTTTAATAGCTGTGGCCCCAAAGCCAGGCATCGGACTACACAGCTCAATACACTGCATAGTGGCCATGCCTGGTTACTGCAGCACGGCTGGTTGTGGCCTACAGCAGCTGATTGGTGAGAGTATCTGATATTGATGACCTTGCTGACCAATAGTTAAGTGGGATATGCCATGATTGATGTAAAAAATGGAAATCAGACATCATATAGTACATACTAATATCTTCCTAATAACGCTAGAACCAGCCCTGTACCTCAAATGGGTCTAGCAATCTCCCCATTCTTTGCTTTGCTATCTTTATATCAAGCTGCCAGGTCAGGAGGAGTGTCCTTTCTGCTGCAGCTCAGGGGGGTGTCCTTTCTGCACCAGTGCAGGAAGCATGTCCTTTCTCATGGGATGTGTCCTTTATGTTGCAGCTCTCTCCCTGTGACAGCCCAGGGGAGTGTCTTTTCTGCTGCAGGTGTCTCCCTATTAGAGCTCAGGAGGCAGATCCTTTATGCTGCAGCTCTCTCCCTATCACAGCCCAGGGATGTGTCCTTTGTGTTGCAGCTCAGAGGGCGTGTTACAGCTCAGTGGGTGTTTCCTTTCTGTCACAGCTCTCTGCCTGTAACTATCACAGATACAGCTGGTGGCAATTGAAGAATGGAACTGAGCATGTGCAACCATACTCATCCTGCTCTGTAGGTAGACGTGTGCATTACTATACAGATTAAACACAAGGGGACACCGTTATAATGACGTAAGGACAATATCTCACCAGAGAATGTTTGTTTAGAATATGTAAAAGAATATGTTTAGAATATGTAAAAGACAAATAAAAGCAGCCTAACTAGAGACTAGAGAGATTAATCGCCAAAGAGAGTAAAACTAACCCTAAAATGTTCTATAGTTATATAAATGGTAAAAAGTATAAGCCTGAAGGTGTCTGCCCCTTACAGAGTAATGAGGGGGGAGTTGCAGAGAGCGATGAGGAGAGAGCAAAGCTACTAAATATTTTTTTCTCCACTGTATTTACTGAAGAAAATAAACTGTCAGATGAAAAGCAGAATATAAAAGTAAATTCACCATTAAAAGTGCCCTGTCTGAGGAGGAGGTACAGCGGCGTCTTAAAAAGATGAAAATAGACAAATCACTGGGACCAGATGGCATACACCTCGTATCCTAAGAGAATTAAATAATTTGATAGACTCTTATTTCTGATATTTAAGGACTCTATATGGACAGGGAGTGTTCCACAGGTTTGGTGATTAGCAAATGTGGTGCCAATATTCAAAAAGGGTCCAAAACAGAGGCCAGAAACTATAGGCTGGTAAATCAAACATCTGTCGTGGGTAAACTGTTTGAAGGTTTTCTAAGAAAGGCTACCTTGGAGTACCTCAAGATACTAGCGGTACAGATGTCTTACTACACAAGTAGTATGTATAGGAACACATACAAACTGGTAACGCAGTGTTGTTACTGGTGACGTCTCTTGTTTTTGTTAACGTGTCTTGTCCATAATAAAGGCACTCCTTGTTAACTAGGGCACGATGTGTCTAGTCCCCTTGTATGCACAGTCACACAGTACTTAACTTTAGGATATCACACTTGAGCTCTCTTGGCAGAGGGTGTCTCTCCTGCAGCGATGCTTCTTAAGTGTGCAGCGTCAACCTAGGCCCATGCACGGCCTTCTAGGAAACAAGTCTGTACCTCTGTACGTGCCGTCTGCTCTCAATTGGACGATGCTACCCCTTCTCAGGGCTGGATTTTGATCAAATCATGGTTTTCTTGCAAAGATAATACCTACATATGCTCACAATTATAATTGGACCCTTTCTCATAAACCATCAATTAATAAAAACAAAAATAGAAGTATTGATCCCACATAAAATATATAGTACACTTTATAAGGCTCCATTCACACGTCCGTATTTTGTATCCGCATCCTTTCCACATCCGTTTCCGCAATTTCGGACAGTTATGCAGAAGGAATGCGGATCCATTCATTTCAATGGATCCCGAAAAAATGTGGACAGTACACCGTGTGCTGTCCGCATCCGTGTGTCCGTTCCGACTGTCCGCATAAAGAAATCCTCCTGTCCTACTTCTATCCCGATTTTGCGGTCCGTAACTCAATACAAGTCTATGGAACCTCCAAAAATGCGGAAGACATGCGGAAAAGCATCCGCATGTCATCCGCATTTGCGGATTCCGTTCCAGGAGGGTAAAAAAAAAAAAAAGATTGGATTCCTCCTTCCGTTTTTTGCGGATCCGCAAAAAAACGGATGACAACAGATCCACAAAAAACTGACTATTTTCCAGGATGTGCACAAATACGGACGTGTGAATGAAGCCTTAGTGCATGATTCCAATGAAAATACAAATACATAAAACCAGTATTGCTGAAAAAAGGAAACAATACTTATTTCATGTATTTTATGTTTTCATTTACTAAAAAAAATGTATTATATCTTTTATCTGGGATCATTACTATTTTTGTTTTTCTTCTAAAGACGCCTTAGGCTGGATTCACACATGCAGACAGATTAGTGGAAAAGTATAAGCAGTGGGAGATGAAGTAGATCCTCTCTTCTCCTCTGTAGAATTTCCTTGCTCTGTCCTCTGGTTTCAGATCCTGCACATTTTTGTACTGTGGAGCGATGCATAGAGCAGTTTTTTTTATAGTGTTTTTATAGTATTTTCTGCAGATTTTATTGCAATTTTTGGTGCATTTTTTTTTTCTTTAAAAAAACAAAAACAAAAACTCCACGGCTTTGCTGCAATTATGATCACCAGAAAAGCAACATCTTTTGTGGAAAACAAATATCTTGTAAATATACCGTAACAAGCGGCGCCCCTGTGTCAGTAGGACATAATCAGAGTGACTTTTCAGCCTCTATATGTAAACAGAAATGTGCCGGTATATGTCTTCAAAACGGTCTGGCAGTGTACAAAACGTATATTGGAAAATTGCATAATTTTTTCATGATTAAACTGGTTAAACTTTATGTATATAAAAGTAGAAAGGTTTAGGGCGTTCTGTGTAAGCAATCCTCTGCCTATACTCATTTCATATTAGAAGGATATTTTAAAAGTCTGTCGATTGGGTGTGGACAGAGATGTGTAGGTTCAGGGTGAGCCGTGTGGGTACAAAAGTGCAAAAAGTCAAGCGTCATATGCATTTTACCCTCCAAAGAGCATATTTATGATGTTTGCTTTCAGTCATTAGGACTGTAAAATAACGGAGAGAGAATGTTAAGAGGCGTAATGTGTACTCAATGTCATAGGTGTGACATGTGTGCAGTATAAATCCAGGCTTATAACAGTTCATTCAGCAGGACAGCCCGTCAGTATAAGATTAGTGGCGGTGTGACTCTTGGCATCCATACTGATCAGCAGTGCTCATCTCTTCATACTATTCTAGGCACAGCTGATCACCGGGGTCACCAGAAGTCACTTATTATTCATTTTTTGGTGGAGGTAAAAAAATGCAAAAAACGGTGAATCGCCCATTCTGATTTTTTTTTCAGTACGCTGTTCACAAAATGTGATCAATACTTTCATATTTTAATAGTACAGGACGCAGCAGTGCTAATTATTTTTATTTTTTATTGTTTATTTTGAAAATGTTGAAAGTCTGTGATTTTAATTAATTTTTTAATTTTTGATTTTGAATAATTTTTATTATTGTTACACACTTTTTTCTTCACTTTTTTATACCTATATTTAGTCCCCTTAGGGGACTAACATGCAATCATCTCATCGCTTCTCCCATAGACTTTGGTGGTTTAGCATTGCAGTCTATGAGAGAATCACTATATTCCCTATGCCAGGTCTTGCCATGACAGGCCTCGGAGCCTTTAGAAGGCCCAAGGCTGCCATAGCACATGAATAGTTTTCGCAATCTCAACACAGGGAGCTGTTTGTGATTGGCGTTATTGCTGATCACCAAGGTCTGCTGTGGCTCAGCTCCTGAGCAGGTGACAACCTTAAAGCCCCAAAACGTTTTAAACCCTATTATTTGCGACATTTTGAAGCCAGGGTTCTGGAGCGCAGGTCTTGATAAATTCCTCCTTTAGCATTTTAATCAGGGCAAATTGCAGGAAAGTTAAAAAAAAAAGGAAAAAAAGAAAGAAAGTGAAAACTGAACGTCTTAATGTCTGAGCTGAAAGTGAGAAGCATGCCGTGCAGCAGCTGGCTTCTATCTTGTCATGTATAATAACTGACCTGTGACAACCTTTTATATCCTGTGAGTTATACTCTGTACAAGGCGCAGGGCTCCGCAGTTATCACCAAACATGGTCTTGGGAGAAAAGCCTACAAGCGGCTGCTGCCTCCTGTTCTGGGGCTAGAACCTTATTCTCATTTCAGTGAGAATCTCCAAAATGTCCATCATCCGGCCAAGGGCGTGCCCAATGCGATGTCTAGTGAATAGCCAGGGAACTAGTACCCTGCTGCAGAAATTATTAGGGATTATTATCAGCAGCAAAGTGGATGAGATTCTACTAGAAAAAAATCCACAAAATGCCGCATGTAACACATGGATTTTTGGCACAGATTCATAGTCAGCATAAAAACTAAAATGTTTCAGTTTTTAATATTAATATGAAAAATAACACTAAATAAAATAAAAATAAACTATAATCAAAGCTGTTTTGAAAAATATGTAGTTTCTCTTGATGCATTCCCTATGAGCTTTACTACCTACCTAAGGTCAATCTCACAGCACCCGGAAAGGTGCATACAGGGGAACACCTCTTATGAACATAACTTTGCAAACACTTTGCTTTACATAGAATCTAATCGTATCCACATTCACAAAAGAATATACTCTATTTTTTAAACCAGCACCTGGATCTGAATATTTTTCTAATTGTATGTCATTAAAAATTTTGTATAGCCGCTGAGCTATTCAATAAAATGTATCTGTATAGCGCCACCTGCTGTTTGTTTTTTCCCCTATTTCTACATCCATCTCAATGAGGGGGTCGCAGGCGCTCAGTTTAAATGTCCAGTTGCCACCAGGTGTATCCTCTGTTAAAAGCTCTGGCAGTTACAGGAAAAGGGCTGCAGCAGACAGACCACATCCCAGTAGAAAGGACATACCCCCTGAGCAGCCAGTCGGAAATAAGTCTAGCAGAGCAATTGGAGCAATGAATGGGGAGATCTCTGGATCCATGCGAGGTGCAGGACTGGTTCTAGCTTTGGTAGAGATCATCATGTATTATATGATGTCTGATTTTCATTTTTTACATCAATCATGGCATAACCCCTTTAAGGACTCTTTCACATACAGTTCTGGTCCTGGTGGTTTTTTTGGGGGGAGTGTTGGGGCAAAAAACGGTCTCAAAAATTCCTAACATGATCAGCATTTTTGTCATTTTTTAAAGCATTTTTTTACCATTTAGGGCCTGTTTGCATGGGGTCTTTTGATTGATTTGTGCCGAAAAGTCAGCAGTGGCCGACTGAATCTATGTCTTATTGCCTTCAATGGGAGGTTGCGCTGTCATTTGTGTGGGCGTTTTGTCCTTTCTTGATGCAGGGGGTGACTGTTTCTGGTTTAGCGCCATTGAATGGGGCTAAACCAAAAGCCAATCTGGGCACTGCCTGTCCCACTGAGAGCTTCAGCCTCAGCTCTACAACTGACCATATGCCAAGCCCAGTGACATATTTAGCCTGTGCCGGATAGGAAAGAGGAGGAGCGTGTCACTTACGTCACTGGGCTTGGCGCATGCCCAGTTGTAGAGGTAAGGCTGATGCCCTCATTGGGACAGGCAGTGCGCAGGCTGTGTTCGGCACTGCCATGCACTAGTTTTAAACGTGATACAGCAGGGAAAAAAGGAGGCAGAGTTATGGCTTGAATGTGATGTAGGAGATGGTGGGTACCTTACTGGCTCATTTACATACCAAACAAACTGGTTCTTCAGAAGCTAGAAAACATCTATTGCTTAAACAAAGGCACATCTGTAAATAAGTTACTAAGTGCTATTAGGCTAAGGCTTTACTTCAATAGGGATTATCCTGGTGACAGATTTCCTTTAACCCTTTCGAGCGATAGGCAAACATGGCGCCCGGTCGCATGTGCAGCGGTTGTCATGGCCGGCAGGATAAAAATGGCCAATTTGGCATTTTTTCATTGCTTCACTTACCCAAAAAAATGTTATAAAATATGATCAAAAAGTCCCACACACTCCAGTGGTATCAATAAACACTACAGGTTGTCCCGCAAAAAAAAAAAAAAAAAAAAAAGAACCCCAACACAGCGCAGTAGATATAACTGGTGGTGTAAAAAAAAAAAAAAGTAAAATATTTTTTTCAAAGTTTAAATTTATTTTTACACTATTTAGACATAAAAAACCTAATCAGTTTTGCTGCAAACGGAACGCTGTGCGAACAAAACTCGTAAAATGGTGGAGGAATTGCATTTATTTTCCAATACCACCCATTTGGGATTTTTTTACCACTTCCCACAACTTTGTGTGCCATAATTAATGGTGGCATTAGAAAGTACAACTTGTCCCAAAAAAAAAAAAAAAAAAAAAGCTCCCATACACCCATACAGCTATGTGAACGGAAATATAAAAAAGTTATGGCTCAAGGAAGATAGGGCAGATATACTTACCCTGCTCTCCAGCCCCCACTTTGCTCCTGATTCCTGCACGGCCGCTGCTGCACCTCCTTGACGGGGAGACGCGGGTGCCGGGGAGTGGGGTAAGTATGAGGAGCCCAGGCATTGTAAAAATTAGTCTAGCCGGGGCATTGGGGGGGTAATTATAGCAGTTATTTTCCAGACTTTCATTGAGTCCATGTGGTTCCAATGTTTGTAATTTGTATATCCAGAACATCTCCCTTTTTCTTAATCTCTGGAATTTATCTGGGAGAGATTCCTGGATTTTCTCGATTGGTGTCAAGGAGAGAGATGCGCAATTACAGTTGTGGGTTTGCAGGAAATGCCTAGATTCTCCGTGCTTCCTGTGTGTTCATTTTTTATCTTATAGATAATGTGGTTCGTGCAATAATCGGCTGAAAAGAAAATTTAATTTGAGAAAAAACTTTTTTAAAGAGGACCTTTCACCACTCCTGACATGCCTGTTTTAATAGCTTCATGCATTCCCCATGTAATAACAAGTCTGGAACATCTATTCTTATGTCTCTATGTTGTGCCATTCCTTTATTATTTGCACTAGAAGTTATGAATGAATTGCTATTTGCCTTCAGTAAAGGAACAGAGGGGAGGTAACCAGTTGTGGGTGTGTACCTGCACAGACTGACTCTAGCCAATCAGTGCTGCCATGTTCAGACTGTGCAGGTACACGCCCCCAACTGGTTACCTCCCCTCTGTACCCTTACTGCAGACTGCTAACAATTCATTCATAACTTCTAGTAGAAATAATAAAGGAATGGCACAACATAGAGACATAAGAATAGATGTTCCAGACTTGTTATTACATGGGGAATGCATGAAGCTATTAAAACAGGCATGTCAGGAGTGGTGAAAGGTCCTCTTTAAAAATGTTTTTTCTCAAATTAAATTTTCTTTTCAGCCGATTATGGTTGATACTCTACTTTTGGACAATCTGTCACTCGCCCTCTGGCCCCTAGTATTTTGACTAAGTCTCTATTTTTATACCTGTGTGATTATTGTTATTGTAGTGTTGTTATGAGGCCCTGGCGCTCAGCCACCTTTGTTCTAATCTTCTGCCTGAGATGTCTGTATGTCATCATGAGTACGGTCTATTTTTATCATCATCAAGTGTACTCTATTTTTTGGTCTTATTTTCCCCAAAATTCTGGCATATTGTGCTTAGTGATATTCCGCCATTGGGTAGCCCTTTGTTTTATAGAAAATAAGGCCCTGTACTTGTTTTGTTTTATTTCAGTTTAAAGCTATGGGGCATTTTTATTAAGACCGGCATTTTAGCGCAAAATCAGTTGGTAAATGAGACTTAGGCCTCTGTCACACTAGCGTTCAGGATTGACTCAGGGAGCGTTCAGTGAAACTTTCACCATTTTGCAAGCAAGTTCAGTCAGTTTTGTCTGCGATTGCGTTCAGTCGTTCAGTTTTTTCCGCGCGGGTGCAATGCATTTTGATGCGTTTTTCACACACGTGATAAAAAACTGAAGGTTTACAAACAACATCTCTTAGCAACCATCAGTGAAAAACGCATTGCACCCGGACTTGCTTCAGGATACAATGCGTTTTTCACTGAAGCCCCATTCACTTCTATGGGGCCAGGGCTGCATGAAAAACGCAGAATATAGAACATGCTGCGTTTATCACACAACGCAGAACTGATGCATGAAAAAAAAACGCTCATGTGCAGAGACCCATTGAAATGAATGGGTCAGGATTCATTGTGGCTGCTATGTGTTCACGTCACGCATTGCACCCGCACGGAAAAGTCGCTTGTATGAAAGAGGCCTTAAAAAATAAGACAGTCTGAAACAACTTTTTTACTCCTGAGAACAGGCGCAGACACTATATTAAATGTGTCCCACTGCCTTCTATAGATCAAAGAACGAAATATTCGTGTAATTACAGGGACCGGCCCTCTGTGCTCCTGTGTCCAGGGGTCTGCTGTGCTTGTAGTTGCCCTCACTAGGACACAGCGATGGGTCCACGGTCCGGGCGGACTCATTGTTTGACTGGTTCCCATTGTTCCCTTGTGTTTAGACTTCTGCCTTTTGATGACTATCGCTGAGGACTTCTCGCCGTGAACTTTTTACACTTCCATTTTTGTAATAATTGTTTTGTGTTGAGCGTTGCTTGGCGAAGTTATGAGTTATGTGAGAAGGGAAAAGCGTTCTTCAGAAGAAATGAAAGCTACAGCGTAAAGGGAAGAAGCGGCTCCAGACTGTGCGCTCCGTCACGGGGTGAATAGTGCACCGCACGTCCTGTGTATCCTCCACACCCCGGGGTCCCTGCTACTCCACTCTTAGAGGCTCTTCACGTCTCGTTTTTAAACAAAGTTTAAAGTATACATTAGATATACATGGAAAAAACATATAGAAATGTGTGCAATTGTATGGTTACCTTTATGGTTTTTTTAATGCATACATTTAACGGATGTGCATATGTCTCAATATGTTTGTGCCCAATTTAAAAAAAAAAAGATCAGTTTTTTTGGTGAAAACTGGAACCAAGTTTGGGTGACAAGTGTACTTACATTGCTAGTGGCTGAGGTCTGAATATACTTCCGCTTTGGATGTGACTGGAGCATAACACATAGCTATGTGGGCACCATTGTTACTCCTGACCCTCATGGATGGTAATGTCAGTGTTAGTTATTTTATAGGAAGCTGTTGGGCAGTTATTAAGTTCCGTCAGTAGCTTTTAATTAAAGAAAACAGCCTCATGAATTCTTACAGTAGCTAAGCACCAGCTGCGGAATAATCCTCCCCCGGAGAGAGAGACGGGCGGGCATCATAGGATACGGTAATAAATTCTCTACCTCCCAGCCTGATAGTGGAGACAGTCACCCAGAGGCCGACCTCTTTACGCACTGCAGAAAACTGTATAATACCGCATATAGAAACTACAGCGAGTCCGACATACTCCGCAGGTCTCAACCTCAGATATTTTCCATGCAGTGGTTAAAATGCATATAAAAACAATAGTATGAACTTATTCTAGATCTGTGCAGTCATTGACTGGACTGAGTCTTAATAACCCCTATATCTGGCAGTGGAAGTTATGTAGTGGCGCCGGCCAGGGGTGCACCAAGCCTTTCTGCTGCCTGAGGCGAGAACTGAAACAGCACCCTCCGCCCCTTGCCAATTCCATAACCTAACTGCTTTGCCACAATGAAAGCGCTCATTGCCCATGGCCCTTCCGCTTCTCCCGTCTTGTCCCTTCCTGGTGCTGCCTGAGGCGATCGCCTCACCTGGCCTCATTGGTGGTGCACCCCTGGCGCCGGCCTCTACATAACTTTGGCGCATCCACCGCAGCTTCCTTGCTGTCTTACATTTAGACCATTTTCTACACCTAAAAGAGGCGTAGAAAATGGTAAATGAGACAGGCCTAACGGCTTGCCCCCTTCCCTGCAATGCCCCCTTTTTTAGACCTGGAGTGAGTAGGAAGAAGTCGCAGATTGCGGCACAAATAACTTTTGCACCGCAATCTGTGCCAAAAATACGCTTAATGTAGGAGTATTTCTGATCGTAAATGACCCCCAATGTTTCTATTCACTGACAGCAAGCAGAGATTTAACAAAATTAACTGAAATGTGAATTATGTAAAAAAAAGTTGCAGACCTTTTCTTGTACAAAGATATGAAACTGGAAATTGCTTAGATATGGGTAAAAGGCGACCCCCCATAGTCAGATGGTTTTATTGCGGGTTTGTAATAGTTTTGTCTTCCTCATTACAGAGAAAGAGAGGCGACTGCGAGCAAACGACCGTGAATTCAATCTCAAATTCAAGTACGCGGTGAGTATAAGATCTGGGAATCGTTTTGGGGGAGATTTACAAAGAAAAATGCTCAATCAAAGTTACAACCTGAGTACAGTGGGGGTCATTTACTAAAGACTGGCGTTTCACACACTGGTCTTAGTAAAAACCCTGCTGGTGAAAGATCTGACAGATTTATTAAGAGGTGCCCGCCTCCTAATAAACGTGCCGCATCTCCTGCTGTCTGTGCGGCAGAACAGAAATATAATGCAATCTGCACCAATTCTGGCACACATGTTGTTGGACGAGTTGGTCCGCCTCCTCTCACTCGCAACCCGCCTACTTTTTGCAAAAATGGCAAGGCTGTCTGAAAAGGCTAAAAAGTTGCAAATTTTGTCTCAAAACAGCACTTCTGTCAAAATGTGCAAAATATTGTCATAGAATGCTAGTACATGGATTTAATCATATTGTCTAACTGCACACCTGGACCAACCAGTCTAAAAATGTGTCAAATTTATCTCAGTGATGGATGCTGGATGAGAAATCTGGCGCACCTTTAGACTGTCTAGTCCAGGGGTAGGCGACCTCCGGCACTCCAGCTGTTGTGAAACTACAACTCCCAGTATGCATACTTGCTCTGCTCTCCTCAGAACTCTCATAGAAATAAATGGAGCATGTTGGGAGTTGTAGTTTCAAAAACAGCTGAAGTGCTGAAGGTTGCTGAACCCTGGTCTAGTCTAAAGCCTCATTCACACATCAGTGTTTGGTCAGTGATTGTGAGCCAAAACCAGGACTGGAACCTCCACAGACATAAGATATAAGGGAAAGATCTTCATCTATTTGGTGTTTAGAGCTGCATCTGGTTTTGGCCCAAAATCACTGATGGAAATCACTGATCGAACACGGACTCTGTGAATGAGGCACAAGAGATAATGGCATGAGGATATTTGAACTCACTTTTTTTGGAGTGTCTGCTTTTTTAAATACAGAACACTGGGCATGGAGCCAACCACGTAATAAATGTCACAAACGCTTCTTAAATTTCTTTCAAAGCCTACGCCAGTCATAACGATAGAACAGTCAAAATCGCTTCATTTTTCTGGTACAAAGCCTTTCTTACATTACTTACCCCTTAAATTTTTATCACCAATTAGGTGGCTCACTTTGTGCCAGAATCGTGTCCCTGAATTTTGGCGCACATGAAGTCACACCCCCTTTGTAAGCCACGCCCCTTTTATTGACGCAAACAAGGGGTAATATATCAGCATACAACTTTTTGGTCTTTTTCTGTGTCTTCTTGGTTTGAAGACATTTTTTGCAACAAATATAGAAAGTGTCGCACACCACACCATTTGTGGCTTTTACAGTCTAAAGTCTAGTCATTGACAAAAAAAAAATAAGGTGCCAAGAAGGAGTTTTTGGAATCAAATAATACTTTCTATGTAAAAATATAATGATGATATATGTAAGTGATTACAATATTACAGTGAAAGGAAAACTGTACAATTGATTGGAGACTCTAGGACCCTGTTGTGCCGCCTCTGGCCCAGATACAAGATGAGATACGGACTTTGGCCTGGATACAAGATGAGATACGGTCTTTGGCCTGGATACAAGATAAGATACGGTCTTTGGCCTGGATACAAGATGAGATATGGTTGGGCATGGAGGCATACAGGTTCCCTATGGTAACCTTGGAACTATTGCCCACAGATCTTGCAGCTTTGCCTGTAGATCCTGCACACTCATGGGGCTGTCTGGACTGCAAGAGGGGGACATTGGGAGATTTTGGAGAGGATAGGAGTGGTGGCGGCGGTAATGAGGGTGGTTATAGTCCTCACAATGGCCAACCCTTCTCAAGTGCTCCCCCAAGTCAGGTATGCAATGTTTTGAGGGGAACACCCTTTTATCCCCTCATGGCACACCCTGGATTTGGGAGCTCCTGCCTGGTGGTAATTGGACTGTCCTTGGTGTTAAAGGAGCAGCGAAGGGCAAGGCAGGAGAACCAGGGGCTGGGGTCGATTAAGTAGAAAAAGAAGTGGTATAAGAATAAGAAGTGGGCACATTCCTCCGATATATCACAAGGTAGGCTTTTCCCTAAGGCTGGGGATAGGATTTGGAAACAGCCCACATGTAAGTCTCTCTTAATGTGATTTTCCCAATTGACGAAAGGCCTGCAATTTCTTATACAATATTTCTGCAATGCCCAGCTGCAGGATGCAGTCCTACAACGGGCCAGTCTATCTCAGTAGTGTAGCGGGCACCTGATGTAATAACCCAAACCACGTGTAGTGAAGTCTACAGCCATAAATGTGCATTACCTTCACTGGCTCTCTTGTCCACACACTGTCCCTTTTAATGGTCCTCAACCTTCTGTACAAGTCTGTTCTTCTTGGCCTCAGAGATTTGCTTTTAGTGTACTGGCATCTTTTCTCTTACAGGGATGGTGTCTCCCTGGATAAAGACACTTCTTTTTTGCTTACACGCCAACAATTACTAAACATGTCTTGTCTCTTGGCTTCCTGGCCAGCAACTATGTAATCAGGAGGGTGGGGCCAGCCCACCACCTGGCAACTGCCTTTTGGAATAGATAACAAAGCCTTATTAATCACCTTTACCACTGGAAGTGCATGCTCAGCATATATTAGCCCTTAACTCACAGTAAACATTTTGACAACTATAGCAAAGAACCACTGGGTCACTGCACTCGTAGGTTGTTGAAGGTGTTGTCCCAGATGGTCCCATACATGCTGGTTTGGCGATAAATCTGGCGACCAGACAGGCCAAGGAAGTGTTGCAATGTGATGGAGACATTCTTGGGAAAACTTTGCTGGGTGTGTGGGCGAGCGTTGCCCTGCTGAAAAGTCCTGCTAGAAGCTCCGCCATGATATTGACATTTCTATCTTGGTGCGTTATTTTTTTTGTCAATGAGTGTGTTTTTTATAAAGGTTCTGTCAGTTTGCACGCCATCAGGGGACTGGAGTACACCTGCAACTTTTTTTGTGACTTTTTAAAAAAGCTGAAATGAAAAATTTGGTTTAAAATGTAGCTCCGCCCACAAAACATCTGTCTATCTCTTAGTAAATGTAAACCCCCAGACATGGCACAAACCACACTAAAAATGGTCCAAATATGTAATAAATTTGGTGAAAAAACTCCACTTTTCTGGCGCAGGACACAGTAAAAAGTAGTAAAAATCCCGCTAAAGGGAAATTCATCCAATTTATTAAGAGGTGCACTACTTGTAATAAATGTGTTGCATCTTCTGCTGTCTACTACAAGGTTGATGGAGCTGCATAGTACTGGTGCCGACTCTGATCAGCAGAGGTGCGGGGGTCTGATCCCCACCAATCAGCCAATGAGTAGTAAAGGCCGGACCACCCCTTTAATTTTTTACAAGGCATAGTGCAAAATATTTGGTTGTGGCTATGCCTGGTACTTCATTGCAGTCCTATTTGCTTGAATGGGACTGTGAGCTGCAGCAGCAGGCTCCGCTAGTTAACAATGAAGGGGCGTGCCTCGCTGCCTGGAGTGCGGTGGCCCCTTCATAAACAGAGGGGGTGCTAGAAGTCAGAATCTCGCCAGTCAGATATTAATGGCTTATGATAAGGATATTATATATTTGAGAAACCCGTGTAAAGGGTTTATCCAATAGTAGAAATACCCCCACAATGCCCAGGCCCCTCCTATAGGCGATACTTACCCTGTCCCCGGCACCCACATCCCTCCAGATCCCTCGCATCCCAATGCCCAAGCCGCCGCTGCATCTCCCCGTTGCGCAGAGCAAAACATTTGGTGATGGGGGAGAGCAGGCAATAGCAGACCACAGGTGCCGGGGACTGGGTAAGTATTGTCTATAGGAGGGGCCCGGGCATTGTAGGCGGGTATTTCTACTATTGGATATCCCCTTTAATATTAGTAGGGAGAGTCCCTGGGTAATGCAAAATAGCATAAACCTGGCAGTGGACGCTGTAATGGCGGCCGTAGTAAGATTTCTGTGTTATTTTTTTATTTTTAGGGGCAGATACTCATTGCTGTTATCACTGATTAATGAGCGACACAAAGTTTGTTTCCATGGACACAGGCGTCGCTTACGTAAATTTATTAAAAGGCATCAGAAGTGCCCCGCTGGGTTCTAAGCAGATTATTTCAGGCATCAGGCTGTATGTAAGGATTATTATTTATCCAATTATTTATCTACTTATGGTAATTACACTGCCCCATAGTACATGGAGTCACAGCGCTAACCGTGCATGGAGGGTGGAGTAATCCGCTAATTCCAGACATACTTGTCCAGGATTGATGACAGGGATTAGACACTGTGAGCCTGCTCGGAGATACCAGGAGGAGGTGATACTATCCAGAGCAGGACAACCCCAGTAATCCCGGATCCCACTGGGGCCGCATGAGAGGATCGTAGATATTTATCTGCTGCTCCATGGTGCCTTCTTTTTTCAGGGTGGTCTGAAGAACCAACAGCATATTACCAGTGAGATGTAAGGTGCAGGCTCCTGCTTTATACTTAATATTCACTTTAACATCAGCGTCTTGGAGATGTTTTGATGCCCACTTGACCTGTCACAGATGACCTGATTGTCCAGAATTTTACAAGTGATGGCCTTTGCTCAGGAAAAGCCCCACACCAGCTCCGTCCACTACATTATGGGTGGAGCTGCGTAGTTCAGGTGCCAATTTCAGGTGCCGGAGATACTCTGATACAGCAGATAGGCAAATCCTGAGACGCCTATCCTGCAAGCTACAGTGTGCTCCCATACAGTGCCAGCTACAGTGTGCTCCCATACAGTGCCAGCTACAGTGTGCTCCATACAGTGCCAGCTACAGTGTGCTCCCATACAGTGCCAGCTACAGTGTGCTCCATACAGTGCCAGCTACAGTGTGCTCCCATACAGTGCCAGCTACAGTGTGCTCCATACAGTGCCAGCTACAGTTTGCTCCCATGCAGTGCCAGCTACAGTGTGCACCCATGCAGTGCCAGCCACAGTGTACCTCCATACAGTGCCAGCCAGTGTGCACACATGCAGTGGCCAGCCACAGTGTGAACCCATACAGTGCCAGCCACAGTGGTGAACCCATACAGTGCTAACCAGAGTGTGAACCCATGCAGTGCCAGCCACAGTGTACATCCATACAGTGCCAGCCACAGTGGTGCACCCATACAGTGCCAGTCACAGTGTTCACCAATACAGTGTCAGCCACAGTGTGCACCCATATAGTGCCAGCCAATGTTCGCCATACAGTGCCAGCCATAATGTACACTTATACAGTGCCAGCCACAGTGTGCACCCATACAGTGCCAAGTCGCAGTGTGCACCCATACAGTGCCAGCCACAGTGTGCACCCGTACAGTGCCAGACACAGTTTGGACCTGTACAGTGCCAGCCACAGTGTACACCCATATAGTGCCAGCCAATGTCCTGCATACAGTGCCAGCCATAATGTGCACCCATACAGTGCCAGCCACAGTGTGCCCCCATACAGTGCCAGCCATAATGTGCACCCATACAGTGCCAGCCACAGTGTGCCCCCATACAGTGCCAGCTACCCTATGCATCCAGTAGCTAACCAAATCTTGTGCCCTCATTTCCAGTCAGAATGCCCCTCAGTGCCAGCTACATCCACAATAAATACCCACCTCCCAGCACTTCCCCCTCAGATGTTACATGCGATCGCCCTGTCCACTTTTCTCATATATAACATCCTCCTCCTGCTCCAGGAAGTTTGTCTGTGAGGCTGTGTTCACACTACACATAATTTTGCAGCTGAAATATATGGAACTGATTCCAAGATAAATCAGCCTCTGACATCCGGGCTCTTTTCTAGTTTATTCTTTTTTTGGCAGCATTTTGAACTGTATAAATGCTTGCAAAATACCTACCAGACGGCAAACAGGCGCATTAGAAGTGTATTTTGGAATGTGACATGCAGTGTATGAACTACGGTGCATATTTATTACATTTACGCAGTTTAAAAGTGTGTTCTACATCCCGTCCTGGCCCTTAACAGGGTTGTCCGGACTATTGATATTGATGACCTACCCTCAGGATAGGTCATCAGTATCAGATCATTGGGGGTCCGACACCCGATACTCCCACTGATCAGCTATTTTGGGCAGCCAGGGGGGGTCGGAAATTCTACTATGTACAGAATGGAAGCAGAAGGGTCTGCACACTGTGTAGTGGCCGTGCTGGGGTGCTGTAGCTCAGCTCCCTTTAACTTTCTTGTATGTTTGGACTTTTAGCACAGCAAAGCGCTTCATCTACCATTCACTGAGGGAAGGGGATGAGTGACTGAGCTAGATCATCACACTTTACACTCATCAATGCAACACTCTTCTCTACACATCTTTATTTAGTCCAATGAAGAGAACAATAAAACTATCATACTGTCATCCTAACTTCTACATCTACTCTTATACTAGAATATAACATCTTTCCTTTAGAGCAGCAGTAGTCTAACATTGGGTTCTCTAGCTGTATATGAGTTTTTTCTCTATGTCCTGACTGCTACAGAATGATAATATTTTCAAAGGTATAGTACTGCCAAAATAAAAGAGAAAAGCAGACAAAAATTCTTAAAACAATACTTTCTATGGATATTGCATTTAAAAAATAAATTTACCCGGGCCGTGGCTGCTGGCTGTGATAGGCGTCTCTTTATGCGCCCGGCTTGCTGTTGTGGTCTGGGTCGGGGGACTCTCCATTTCATTAATATTGCCCCGTCTATCCAACTCCCCCCCCCTTTTTTTTTTGACTGCCTTGTTCCTTTATTCGGTTTTATTTCTCCCCCCCCCCTTTTTTTTTTCTTTTTTCTCATTCATAGGCTCACCCTCTGTTACTTAGTATTACATTTTAGTATTATATTGTCGCGGAGCAAGAGCTCCATGTATTCCCTACGCCTTATGCGTATCAGGACATGGTGCCGACATGTTTGGATCAGCACGTGGTTCCTGACTGTTTATGTTTATTTAGTTCTCCTGAGTCTGTCTCTCCGAATTACAGACCCCTCTGTGATGGTCTTAAAGGGGTTGTCCAAGTTATGGGGAAAAAAAATATAGCACTGTAAATCTGATGGGTAGCAATATATAACTAAGTTCAGCAAGTTTTAGGCAAAAAAAAATCTATATTTCCTCATTTCCCTGGTTCTCTTCTGGCCTTTGTTTACCTGCAGTAATAATCTCTGCCCCTCCCCCCTTCTCTGCAAAGGCAGTGAATATAAGTGCTGTGAGTACATGTCTGTCTGCTGGGATACTCAGCAGCATGTTGTATGTGTAGGACTACAAGTCCCAGCTGTACAATGACACTGCTGATACACACAGGAAATTCTCCCTACCTGTTCTTGTACAATTCCTCTATAGCTCCTTGCCAAGCTTTTGTCTCCTCTCACTGCTGCAGCTACTATTTGTTGTAAAGCCTTGAGCCCTCAGTGTGTTCTGGCTGAAGGGGTTAATGTTTTATCTGAAGGAATCGAGGGAGAGAGCAGATAGCAGCCGGCAAAGAAAGGGGCGTGGCCAGCGACTTCTCGTGTACAGACTGTTATCTGAACTCTGAGGCTTGTACACGAAACATCACAGAGCAGAGAGATAAGGTGACATCACAGGTCATGTGACCCTCAGTCAACTCTGAGAAACCAGCAGCTTTAGAAACACAAAGTATATGGGAAAGTTGTTATACCTGACAAGTTAGAAACATATAAAGAACAAAAAAATAACTCGGACAACCCCTTTAAGTGATCGCGGTCGGACTCCCCCGGTCTCCCTTCCTATCTGTCAACCCTCCTTTTCTCTTCCACAATGCCCTGGACTTAATCACCCAACATTACGTCCCAGCTGTTTCCACTTTATTGGTCATGTGTAGAATAATATCCCATAATGTCAGGGGGTTTAACTCTCCTCAAAAAAGACGTAAAGCCTTTCTACAATATGATCGACTCAAACCTGATATCATATGTATTCAAGAATCACATTTTACTCCGACCTCCTGCCCTAAGTACTTCCATAATAGATATACTTTGTTGTCGCATGCACCATTCCCATCCAAAAGCAGAGGCGTAGCTATTTTTGTTAAAAACTCTTTACCCCTTCACATTGAGTCTACCACTATAGATCCTGAAGGTAGATATATTGTGGTGGTGGGCACTCTGTATAGTTCCACTATATGTCTGATTAACTCATATGCTCCTAACAGTCAGCCTGCCTCTTTTTTTCGCACCCTGGAGAGACTGTTGGAACAACACCATCCCTTATCTTTTATTTGGTGTGGGGATTTCAACATGATGTTTAATGCCCGACTAGATAGGTCTTCTCCCATGGCGGATAAATTGTCCTCCAAATCAAAGAACGCTATTCGGGTGGTTATGCGGGAGCTGGGTATAGCTGACTGTTGGAGAGAACATAATGGATCCCAAAGAGGATATACTTACTTCTCCCCAGTACATCATCACTACACTAGGATTGACTGGATTCTAGCTTCTACGCAGCTTCTCCCACATCTCTTATATGCCAGACATGTACCTTGCGCTTGGTCAGACCATGACTTGGTGCTGGCAGAATTCAATTTGGACTCCCCATCTAGATGCCCCTTTACCTGGAGACTAAATGAGTCATTACTTACTGATCCCTCTATTGTTAGCCATATAACTGCGGCTCTTAGAGATTTCTTTACTGTTATTATAAATGATAAATGAATATATCATCAGACACTACGCCTGCAGTAAACTGGGCCGCACATAAAGCGGTTATCAGAGGGGTAATCATGGCGGAGGTGTCTAGGTTGAAGAAAGAGCGCTCTAAAGTCCAGTCAGACCTGGAATCAAAACTGTTCCGTCTGGAATTGGCTAATCAGAGACAACCCTCCCTCTACCTCATTAAACTCATTAAAGACACAAAACTCCAGCTTGATGCACTCTTATTACACCGTGCCGAAAAGGCTGTGAGATGGACACAAGCTAAATTCTACAAGCTAGCAAATAAACCTGATAAAATGCTAGCAGCTAAACTTAGGGCAAGGCAACACTTTAATAATATCTATCAGCTTAAAGATGCTGGAGGGCAGGTTACCTCTAATCCAGATACAATATATTGGCAATTTCACGCTTTTTATCAAAAACTGTACTCACCACCATCTGATCCCCCCACGGAGGACACTACCTCTTTTCTTTCCTCCCTACCTATCCCTACTCTGCCCTTGTCTGCTAGGGAAACTCTTAATCATGATGTTACAGATAAGGAATTAGATCTCGCAATAGCGTCTCTTAAATTGGGAAAGTCACCAGGCCCAGATGGGTTCTCCGCTTCATATTATAAGAAATTTAAAGATATGTTGATCCCCCACCTTAAAAGCCTTTGTAATTATATCCTTCATAACGGTACACTACTGCCCGACATGCTTACTGCGCTGATCACAGTCATCCCTAAGCCTA
Source organism: Rhinella marina (assembly GCA_900303285.1). Lineage (NCBI taxonomy): Eukaryota > Metazoa > Chordata > Amphibia > Anura > Bufonidae > Rhinella > Rhinella marina. Next base: position 21,787 of record ONZH01012266.1, read on the forward strand.
ATAAAGACCCTCTATGTACCACAAGTTATCGCCCCATCTCCCTACTTAATGTAGACTTTAAGATATTTACCTCTATCTTAGCCAAACGCCTTAACCATTACCTTCCTACCCTGATCCATTATGACCAGGTAGGATTCATCCCAGGTAGACAGGCACCGGACAATGTTAGAAAGGTCTGTAATATTATCCAATGGGCCAATACAAAATCGCGACCTTTCTCCCTATTAGCCCTAGATATTGAAAAGGCCTTCGATAGCCTCTCATGGACTTATCTATATCAGGTGATGTCTGCGATGGGCATATCGGGAGCTTTTTTATATGCTGTCCAAACTCTTTATGCGGCTCCCACAGCTTTTAAATTACCTACTAATAGCCCCGTCCCCGTCCATATTAACCGAGGCACTCGACAAGGTTGTCCTCTTTCTCCCGCCCTGTTTGCTTTAGCCATTGAGCCATTGGCCATTATGATCCGCACCAACCCAAATATAGCAGGGTTCAGATTGGCACACGCGAGTATAAGGTGAGCCTGTTTGCGGATGATATGCTCCTCACTATCACGCGTCCCCTGACTACTTTGCCCAATTTAATGGATTGTTTAAGTATTTTTGGTCGCTTCTCTGGCCTTCGGATCAATGCTAAAAAATCAGAGGTACTCCACTATAGTATATCACAGCAGGTTAGAGAGTTAATTTCTCTTAATTTTGGATTTGCTCATAGGGATCATTACCTTCCGTACTTAGGGGTCAATTTACCCAAAACTTTAGACTCCACTTTCAAATGGAATTACGCCCGCCTTATTCCTACGCTTCTCCAAGATTTACTTCACTGGAACTACCCCACTTTATCGTGGTTGGGCAGAATACATACAGTCAAAATGGTCACACTGCCAAGAATACTGTATCTATTTCACTCTCTTCCCACGCCAATAACGGGCTCTGCTCTGAGGACCCTACCTTTTCCGCTTTATATGGGCCTATAAGAGACCACGGATAGCTAGACATATAATGCACCTACATAAGAGTGTAGGGGGCCTTTCAGTACCACACCTCTATAAATACTATATTGCAGCTAGACTATCACAGTTGGTTTCTTTTAATACTCTTTCCCATCTCCCACAATGGGTTATCTTGGAGTCCGATTTACTACAACCTGCATCTCCATTAGCATTGATATGGTCTCCTGACATCCCTTTGGGGACGATTGACCCAGCTGCAAAAATCCCCTACCTTATGTTACAACTTTGGAGGAAGGTTAGGTTCAAATATAAACTACAAAGTCCCATCTCTCCCCTACTTCCACTATTCAGAAACCCCCTATTTCCACCTGGCTTATCACCAACTGCGTTCACCTGGTGGAAACATACTAGATTGCGCTGTGTTGGTGATTTTCTGCTCCACTCTCAGCTCATGTCCAGGGCATACTTTCTATCTAGTTTCTCCCCCCCACCTTCTGAACTCTTCAGAACCTCCCAGATCTTTCACTTCTTAACGTCCCAGATCCCAGCCACTCATACGATTGTATACACACCATTTGAGAGACTCTGTAAGTACAGAGCTTTAGAGAAGGGCTCGCTCTCCTATATCTACTCTATCCTGAACGCATCACCCCCTGACGCCAAACTATCATTCATGGATGGCTGGGAGGTCGATTTGGGAGAGACTCTTACTATGGAACAATGGGTTCAATGTTGCACTATGATTAGTAAGGGAAGCTGGCAGGTTACCTTAATGGAGACCTCCCTGAAGATTCTACATAGAATCTATTTTGTTCCCTCCAGACTACATGTTATTTACCCAACAGTCTCTCCCTTGCCAGTCCATAGGAAACACCCTTCATATATGGTGGACTTGCCTGGTGGTTCGTAGGTTCTGGACTAATATTAAAAGAGGATTATATGAAGTATTTGGGAAAGACATTTCCCTATCAGTGCCTATATATCTCTTGGGCCTAAAACCACCAACACTCAATTATACGGAATATAAACTTCTCCAATTTATTCTGATGTCAGCCAGGATTCACATAGCTTCCAGATGGCGTACACCAGGGCTGGCCAACCTGCGGCTCTCCAGCTGTTGCAAAACTACAACTCCCAGCATGCCCAGTCTGCCTACAGCTATCATCCTACAGCAGGGCATGGTGGGAGTTGTAGTTTTACAACAGCTGGAGAGCCTCAGGTTGGCCAGCCCTCTTTCAATATCAGCTGTTATTCATAGGGTTAATACTATTACATTGCATGAAAAACTAAATGCTACACTACAGGATACCAGGGAACGTTATGTGCAGGTTTGGAACCCCTGGCTGAAATGCTCCAATTCCCCTAATTTGCAATATTACTTATCCCTATAATCAGACATCCCAAGATGTGGGGGACCAATTATTATCTCCCTATCCCCTTTCTTTCCCTTCATACCCCTGACCGGGGGAGTCCCAAAGACCTTTTTCTCTTTCTTTGCTTCTCTTTTAGATATAGTTTTGACAGAATTAGACGACTCATGTTTATTGACATAATTTTTTATTGTTGTATAATTGTTCTGTTCATATCATAGATTTCCATATTCACTGTACTACATATGCAAATGTACCCATAGGAGAAATTTATTTGCCTTCTGTTACATTCTTGTACCATATTTGTGATTTCTCCTTGTATGCAATCAATTCAATAAATACTTTTTGGAATTAAAAAATAAATTTAAATCCATTTCTGAAGAAAGTGTCCTTTAATTACTTCTACTTAGTTACTATCCTTCTTATTACGGGACGTTGCTCCTGACCATAGTCCCACTTTCTCCGGCTTCTTCTCTGGATATGAATCCACTGCCAGTGCTGAGTGTAACATTTATCTTTCCCACATTAAATATTTCACCAGACATGTGGCGGTCAGTGGTCAGTGGTGATATTTCAGCTTTAATAAACCCTGCTTTCTCCATTCAGTTAATAGATGATTGCACATCACGGCATCCAGTAATTTTCGCCAGTGGAAAATACTGAGATCTGTGAGATATAAAGAGCACCACTGCCATAATACCCAGGACTTTGGATATTTCACAGCTCCTCCTCAAGAGAACAGGGCTCAGCAGCCACAATTACAGGGCGGTCAATGGGGCGACTAACCAAAACTATGTGTAAATGTTAGCTGTAACTATAAAAAATCAGCACAGGGTGACTGGTAGTATGTGATGCCGCCAGGTGAAGACTTGCTAACTTTGTATGCTAACTTTAAAGCATACCTGAGTTTAAAATGGCTGGGCTTCTTTGTACAATCATAACTGTGAAGGAACAGCTATGTTTGGGCTTCCCTAAAGTCTCTTTCAGCCATATTATCCCCTGTTTCAGCTGCACAGCTAGATGCATTTCTCTCACAAGCAGGAAGTGTCTTCCTTTCTGCCAGTACTGTATACAGTGACCTTACTTGCCTTACTTCCTACTATGTTTGTTTTCTTCTAGGGAGCTCATAAAGTTGATAAGGAGGGATAAATGACACTTACAGGAAAGCAGGAGGGTCCTGTGATGTTCACTTCCTTAGGTGGAAGTGAGACCCCCTAGTGGCTATGACTTGGAGCTCTTTTCAGGTGGACGCAGGCATATATATATATATATATTTTTTTTAAAGTGATTTAGAAATTTGTTTTTTGCTATTAGAATTTCATATCTCCTTCTTAACCCAGCAGTGTTGCCGGTGACGTCACCAGGTGTAATGGGCAGGCTTCAGCGCTGCCCTAGCCTGTAAAAAACCCGCCCATTAGTGCCGGTGACATCACCGGGCTCACTGCTAGATGGAAGCCTCCGCCTAGCAGAGACTTGGTACCTCACCGGAGCATGAAATGGGTGAAAAAGGGGATATGTCCTGGTTAAGCTCTGAACCCGGACAACCCCTTTAAATAACAAGATAGAGGCTCTTGTGTATGGATGATTTATTTATTGTGCCATTTGTGGGTTGTCTGCTATCTTGATTCCTTCTTTCCCTCAGATATGATTTTCCGAATGAATCCTATATTTCCCATCATGCCTGGCTTTGCAGAGACAGAGAGGCTGGAGTCTCCCCACAATGAACTGCCCTGTGTCCTCTAAGGGCAACCATGACAGATCAGTGACACAGAGCTGCTGTCCCTTCACACAGCAGAGTCTCCGTGTTCTCCTGTGTGATGCAGCTTGAGCCTGTCTGCCCTCTCTGATCTGTCATCTCTCTCTGCCCTGTTATCTCTTTGTTCCCTGTCAGCTCGTATATGAAGGAGGCAGGAAGACCAGTGTGAAGCTACATCCCATAGATCTACACTGGAGAGTCAGCACACACAGATAGTACAGGCAGGCAGTGTTAGTCAGGAGGTGTATATAACTGCATCTAATCACTGTATACACTCAACTACCATATATCTACACTTCTGGTTTATTAGATAGGGGAGACATAGTATTTTCAACAAAATGCAGGGTTAGGCTTTATTCACATGTCCGTATTTTGTATCCGCATCCTTTCCGCATCCGTTTCCGCAATTTCGGTCAATTATGCGGATAGGATGCGGATCCATTCATTTCAATGGTTCCCGAAAAACTGCGGACAGTACACCATGTGCTGTCCACATCCGTGTGTCCGTTCCAACTGTCCGCATAAAGAAATCCTCCTGTCCTACTTCTATCCCGATTTTGCGGTCCGTAGCTCAATACAAGTCTATGGAACCTCCAAAAATGCGGAAGACATGCGGAAAGGCATCCGCATGTCATCCGCATTTGCGGATTCCGTTCCAGGAGGGTAGAAAAAAAAAAAGATTTGATTCCTCCTTCCGTTTTTTGCGGAAAAACGGAACAGATGTGCTTGAAAAACAGAGTTTTTTTGCGGAACAACGGATCCGCAAAAAAACTGACCGTTTTCCAGGATGTGCACAAATACGGAAGTGTGAATGAAGCCTTATACAGAGGAACAGGAAGGACCTGAGAGCTTCCAGGAGAGGGATTTGATTGGCGATGATGTAATCTTGTAGTTCACAGGAAGTCAGCCTCAGGGAAGAGACGGAGTTCCTGTTTACACAAGCTCTGGTCACATGACCAGATTTCCATAATGAAAAGGATCAAAATTTATGGATTCAAATAGGGTGTTAGGATGTGTCAGCTAAGGTGTGACAAACGACACTGCTAGAATACTGATGGGGAGCTAGTAATATATGTAAAATAAAGAAAAGCAGCTTCTTTAATTACATTAATAACATCCTGTGCACCTGAACCTTAAAGTGTAAATGCCGTTCTATGTTTATTTGTGTTATGTATAGGGGCAGTGATACTGACCATTTTTGTAATATACTTAAATTATTGAAAGCGTACATTTCTATTAGAAAAATAGCTCTAAAGTGGCCCATTTTGAGCCTTAGCAACGCTCCTCTGTCTTCTGTTTACATAACACAGTCAGTGTTAGCAAGTCTCCACAGTTATGTAAACAGAAGACAGAGGAGCTTTGCTAAAGGCCCTTTTAGACGGGCCGATTCTTCTCCCTGCCCGAGCGCCGATCAGCGATATCGGCGCTCGGGCAGGGAGCCTTTACACGGCCCGACGAATCGAGCGCCCGGCCGCACGAGTGATCGCTGTATCGCTCGTGCGGCCGGGAAGCTCCATACTGTCAGGCGCACATCGCCTGTTTACACAGGGCGATGTGCGCCCGACAGATTGGATCTTTTGGTTTCTACAAAAGATCCAATCAGCCGACGAACGAGCGTTTTGCTCGTTCGTCGGCTGATTAGGGCCACTTTTACACGGGCCGATTATCGGCACTAGCGTTCCTAAGAACGATTTTTCGGCCGATAATCGGCCCGTGTAAAAGGACCTTTAGGCTCAAAATGGGCCACTTTAGAGATATTTTTCTAATAGAAATGTATGATTTCAGTAATTAAAGTATATTACAAAAATGGTCAGTATCACTCACCCTGTACATTACACAAATAAAAATAGAACGGCAGTTACACTTTAAGCGCCTTTTAATTCTGTAGAGGAACAGAATGGATAAATCAATAAGAAGCTGCTCAGATAAGACTCTTTTTCTCAAGTTTTCCTATACTGTAGGTCCCTGCAGCATTGGCTTAAAAAAAGGTCCGTTTTGATTAGGGTCCGTTATGACCTAGGGCTGTATTACACCAGCAGATTATTTGACAGATATTCTGACCAATTATTGGACAGATGGGCGATTACACACACAGATCTTTTGTTATACAAAACAACTTTTGGTCTGATTGGACAGAAATTGGTCAGATAATCTGTTGGTGTAATACAGCCTTAGTATGTCCTGATCCTCTGGGAATTTCTCAGATCTAGTTCTCTACTGTTTTATATGCAACCTGGGTGTGAGACAACAAGAGGCGTGATATCAGTGCCCTGGCAGTGGGTGAGACGATAGGGAGTGTAGTATCAGTGCCTATTATGTGACCTGTCATTACCTCCGCCCCACATTGGATGACACGATAGGGAGTGTAGTATCAGTGCCTGTTATGTGACCTGTCGTTACCTCCGCCTCATATAGGGTGATATGATAAGATATAATGATAAGATTTTATGGCCTGTGGTTTAGAGCAGGGCTCTCAAGTAACGTTTCATGGGTGAATCTTTGGTATTAGAGAGATCTGTAAATGGGTGCTACAGTCAAGACGTCTGACTGCCTGGATCCTCACCCATCAAAAAAAAACAAAAGACCACTTGCTGTATACTGCTCATATAGGCGTCTCCTCCCCATTAATCTAGTGATTAGTGGGTGTCCCAGTAGTCAGAATCCAATTAGACATTTATGAGACATCCTATAGAGAAGCCATAGACAAGGACAGATTTGGCATTTTTAGGGATTTGGCATTTTTAGGTCCCCAAGCAAAGTTATGGGGTTCCCCATTGCACCACTAAGCTCCACCCATTTATACAGCTAAGCCCCACCCCTGCAAAACTCCAACCTATTGCATATTAAGCTCTGCCCCAACCAATTGCATATTAAGCTCTGCCCAATGGTCCAATGAGCCCCACTCTTAGCTTTAATATCCGACCAGTAGGGTCCAGACAACCCCCACCCCCACCAATCAGCTCTTCCCTATATCCTCTGGTGCTGGAATTAGCAGCTGGAAGGGAACAGGAAGAACAGCGCCGTTCAAAGTGTAGTGGTCGTGCTGGTTACTGTAGCTTTTTTCCCATTCACTTCAATAGGAAATGAGCTGCAGTAACCCAGCATGACCACTACATTTTGAAGGGCGCTGTTCTTCCGGTTTTATTCAAACTGCTATTTCCAGCACCGAAAGCTACAGGGAAGAGCTGATCTGTGGGGGTGTGGGTTATCTGGCTCCCATTGATAGTATATTGACGGCCTATCCTAAGGCTAGGTCCTCAGTATCAGGACCTTAAACCTATATTAAACTAGAGTGGAGTTCCCCTTTAATGGGGTTATGCCATGATTGATGTAATAAATGAAAATTAGACATCATACAGTATATGGCAATATCTTTCTAACAAACGTAGAACCAGTCCTATACCTCACATGGGTCCAGAGATTTCCACATTCACTGCTCCAGTTGCTCTACTAGATTATCTTCAGCCTGGCAGTTCAGTGGGCGTGTCCTTTAGGCCTCATGCACACGAACAAACTGCGGTCCGCAATGCACAGGCACTGACCGCGAGGCCACCGCATGCGGATCGTGGACCCATTCACTTGAATGGGGTCCGCAATCCGCATCCAAGGGTCCGCACCGCAAAAAAGTAGTGCTTCCGTGGTGTTCCGATCCGTGCCTCCGCTCCGCATCTCCCGGTTCGCAGACCCATTGAAGTTAATGGGTCCGTGATGCGGGCTGCACACGGCCGGTGCCCGTTTATTGCGGACCCGCCGTATGCGGCCCGCAGCACGGGCACGGCCAGCACACGTTCGTGTGCATGAGCCCTTATGCTGCAGCTCTCAGACCATATTTTAACTGAGCACGTTCGACCAGCTCAGTGCGATGGACAAAAAAATAAGGAAAAGAACAAACAGCAGGTGGCACTATACAGATATATTTTATTGAATAGCTCACAGGCTATACTAATTTTTTAATTAAATGCAATTACAAAAGTATTCAGATCCAGGTGCTGGTTTGAAAAATGTAGAATATGTTTTGTGACACGTCCCCTTTAAGTCTTAAACATTGATCATTATCCTACAGTAAATTGCAATCCATCAGTCCCCACATTACGTAGGGAGCAGATCTGGTTTCCTTGAGTGTATATTGTATTTTATTGGACACACTGGCTAATGTTCGTCCCTCCTCCCCCTACAAGCATGCTCGGGCTGAAAAAATTCTGAGTGTGATTTACAGTATTCATAAAATTTTGACACAAAGTTGTATCACGTGTACCTGTAATAAACGACATTGTGATGGTGAGTCAGGAGGGTCCGCTGAAGGAATCCGTGCCCTTGTGGTAGGACGCCGCGTAGCATTGTGCCCTGTAACTTTGTGACCTGATATTTCTGGAATGTGAGTAAAGCTGATACAGTTGTGTAATATGTTATAGATAAAGCCCGACCCTTGGCCTGATAGTAGGGAGCGTGTCACAAACTCCTTGCCGTGATGATCTGTTAGAGGTCCTCTGGTTTTATGCAGATACAATGTAAAGAAGTTTTCATGAATTAAATATTGCTTTGGATATTTAGGGTCTGGTTGCCAGAAGGAATGGGGTGACAGCAGCATCTTCTTCTTTGATTATACAGGCACAGCGCCATACATGCAGGAGTGGCTGTATCTGGTATTGCAGCTCACCTCCATTCATGGAGTCCATTCATTCTGCTAAATCAGCCGAGGTCCTAAGGATAGATTATTAATATTTAAGTCACATAAAATCCCGTAGTCAGTGTTTAATAAATATTCTGCAGCCATTCAAGATATCTGCTTGCTGTCAGTCAACGGAAACAGTCCATTTGCCTCAACTGTGTCCAGTTCAGGACAGTCTTTGTGAGCTGAAATTTATCAGGCTGGATCAGGATTGCCTAAACTACTGTAAAACAAAATTTTAAAAAACACAAGAAAACACACCCCACGAATCAGCTGTGATAAATATCACCGGAGGTTTGTGGGGTTCATCCTTGTTCAAGATCTCTGCTTTATGTCAGTGCATGGGAATATTTTAGTACAACAGGAGTACAATATTGATGGCTCATGCCCATGAATGTGTGGCGGGTCAGTCCACAATGCACAGGCACCGACCGTGGGGCCGCAGCATGCAGATCGCAGACCCATTGACTTGAATGGGGTCTGCAATCCGCATCCACTCCATAGTGCTTCCGTGGGGTTCTGATCTGTGCCTCCATTCCGCAACACACCGTATCTCCCGGATTGCGGATGCAGTGCCAAAACGGCCGTGGCTCGTATTTTGCTGACCCGCTGTTTATGGGGGGCAATACGGGCCCGGCCACCACACGTTCATGGGCATGAGCCCTTACTGGGGATAGGTCATCAATCACGCTGTATACCGTACTACATCAATATATTATTACACCACCGCTGTATACTGTAAACTATCGATTTATCTATTTAGAAATGGGCGAATTTCATATTTTGAAATTCGTTCACGCTTCATTGGTGGTAAAGAGTGAATTGCGTTATGGATTCTGTTACCATGGACCATAACGCAATTCTTTGCTGGAATGCCTTTAGAGGAATTCCGTTATTCATTCCGTCATAAAAGAAGTCTACGGCCTGCATAACGGATCCGTCTGGTTTGTGTTATGCTGAAGTCATCCTTTCTTCTGATCTGTCACAACCGAAAAAAAAATAAAATAAAAATCTTTTAAAACGCATCCTGTGCATCAACTATATACATTTGGCCTCCGTTGGAGCCATTTCCATCTGAGATTTATTTTTTTTAGACAGAGAAAAAAGAAAGTACTGCATGCAAGGCTTTTTTTCCATCTAAAAAATGGATCTCAGGTGGAAATGGCTCCAACGGATGCGAAACGTGTATAATTGATGCACAGGGTGCATGTTTTTACAATATCCTGTTTTTTTTCTGTTCTTCTGACGGATCAGAAACAAAATGCTGAGGTCTCATTTTTTTTAACTATCTTGGAATTTCGTAGCTTTACAAAGAGCCTTATACAAGTACATGACCCGAAAAACTCATACACAATTCCTAATACTGGAGAGCTGTCTCATCTTGGAGTCAATGTTTGTTTGGTCTGAGGGGGAGGAAAGGATCGGCAATATTCAATTTCAACACACCTAATCCTTTCTTCTCAAAAGTGTTTGGCAGCTGTGTATTCCACTATCCACCTTGAAAACACATGCATGCTCAGCTGAACCGGGCATGCAAGTGTATGGAGAGTTCACTAGAAATAGCTGTCGGGCAAACAAGCATTCGTCTGACAGCCATAGTGTATGGTCAGCTTAAGCTAGATCTCAAAACTCATTCCTTGACACTCTAGTGCACGAGGCAGGGCAAAAATTAATGTTTCCTGGGACACTTATGGATGATAAGAAAGGTAACATTTGGTGTCTTTTTAACCTTATTACGTGGAGGAAATACAGATGTCTGAATCTAACACCCCGGTGTTGCTAGATATTGAGCCACCGGTCATGACAATCTTCTCTGGTCCAAGGATGAAGTCCTGGACCGTTTATCTATGGAGACATCACTATATTTGGTGAATTTCAGAATGAGTAACACTCTTCCCTTTTTTTCCAGACCAATGCAATCAAGACCTCAAAATACAATGTCTTCACCTTCCTTCCTCTCAACCTCTTCGAGCAGTTCCAGCGAGTGGCCAACGCCTATTTCGTCTTTCTCCTGATCCTGCAGGTAAATACGTCTACATATCTATTACGGTATACGCTTTTGCCCCAGATCACTGGAACCCAATGTACTGATATACTAACATAGTATATAACCACAGTGGGGAATTTTGCTAAAGAGACGTCAGCAGGATCAGTCCCATGAAACCAGGCATCCTGCCTTGTAGGGTTCATCCTTCAGGGCCAGGCAACATGCCTGGCATTACAAATCAAGGGGAGCATGGGAGTAGCTGTAGGTGCAGGGAGGTGAAGATCTGGTGCTCTGAGGGGCCAGGGCCGCCCCACGGTTGTCCGTAGTTTGCAAACAAAAACGTATGTAACAATGGAATGTTGCAATGGAAACCGATAAAAAAGGCATCCTTTTACCTCAGCAGGGTCAACCCTACCAGTCAGGATGGCCAATTTCATAGGGTTGAACTTCCTGACAGGTACTTTATAAGATTAACATTTCAAAGTTAGTCTTAAAGGGGTTATCCCACGAAAAATGTAACAAATGAAAATCAGACATCATATAGTACATGGAAACCTCTTTCTAACAAAGCTAGAACCAGCCCTGTACCTCACATGGATCCAGAGATCTCCACATTCATTACTCTGCTAGATTCATATCAAGCTGACAGCTCAAGGGGAGTGTCTTTTTTTGCTGCAGCTCAGGGGGCGTGTCTCAGCTCTCCCTATCACAGCTCAGGAGGTGTGTCCATGCTCTCCCTATCACAGCTCAGAAGGCAGTTAAAGTTGAAACTGAGCTCAGTGACCAGGTCAAAGAAATAAGAGATTAAGTGGTCCTATACAGATTCATTTTATTGAATAACTCAGTGCTTGTACTAAATATTTAATTACATGCAATTACAAAAGTATTCAGATCCAGGTTCTGGTTTGAAAACTGTAGAATATTTTTGTGGGATAACCCCTTTAAGCAGAAGGGAGTCTCTTAATAAATTGGGCACATCTTCTGGAACCCCAAGTGCTATGAAAAGGCGTAGATTTGTGGGATCATTTATGTTAGTCTCTAGCATACATGATCTGTGTAGATCTGAATCATATGAGGCCCCGTCCATCTCACTAAGCCATGTCCACTTTTTGAAAATATATTGATGAGTATCATTTTAAGCACTTTGCTTTACTGCACTTGTACTAATCTTCAGATCTTGTTATATACTCCAGTTACATCCAGAGCTGCATTATAAATTTGGCTGATTTCCTCAGCCTGCAGGATTTCACATATTTCTGCTTACCAGTCTGTACAGAGAAGTCCTGTTTTTCTGGCTTTGATTCTGGTTGTCTGCAGCCACCACATGGGGGTGCTCACAGAAACTAATGAACTCCATGTGCAGTGACCCAGTACATCACTGCAAAGGGTTAATTTAATGCAAAACAGTTAACCTTCTGCTTAAGTATTGTAATTTGATGTTAAAGTACTCTTTACTGTGCACTATGTATATCCTGAATGGTTATGTATGGGCAGTAAATAGTTAACAATCACAGAACTAGTTGCCCCCCTACCCAGATTGTATAGTAGAGGAAGTGTCTAGTCATCAGAGGTAGAGGCAACATGGGCATGTGTGAGCTCCTGAGATGTAGGCCTGGAGAGAAGCCTGGTCCAGGGAATCTTCATCCTGAGTCTGAAAGCTGTCAGAGATCCACTTCAAGGGGTTTTCTCATGTTAGAAATTGGTGACATATCGCTAGGAAACGCCACCAATGTTAGATAGGTGCAGGTCCTACCTCTGCGGAACAGGAACCCCGAATGCACGCTCACTCAGCTATTTTTTAAACTACCATAGAAATGAATAGAGAGCAAGCTGCGCATGTGCGGTGTGCTCTCCTTCAGTTGTGGGGTCCGTTCTGGACATAGGTGCGGGTCTCAGAGGTGGGACCCACCACTATCTGACTTTGAGGGTCTCAGAGTTGGGACCCACCACTATCTGACTTTGATGGCATAACCCACTAATATCAACGTCTGAGAAGACGCAACCCCGTTAACAGAAAGACTACCCCTGAGGGAAAAAGAACAGATGTTCACAGATTGTCGAGAAGCACTTCAGAGGCCATGCCTGGAAAGACAGTAAGGTATCGTCTGTTTATGGCAAAAGACTTTACTGCTGTGGAAAGTGTATATTCCTTCGGTGCCCACTACACTTTGATTCGGATCCTCACCCAGCAGCCTGGAGACTGCAGAAAGAGTTAATGAGAATGGAACTGCGTGCCTGTGGTTATTTGGAAAGATTGCAAAGTGTACTTAGAGTGAGAATCAGGGAGGACTACTTCTACCATCATTGCCGCTGCCTATACACAGTTATTGGGAAATGCAAACTGTAATATACCTTGGAACTGTGCCTATTGCTGCTCTGTGTACTGCAACTCCTATCATCTATTCAGTAAAGACAAACTTTGTTTATTGTAACCAAACAAGCCTGATCATTGACTCCACCATCATCCGCCAGCCCCTACCTACCCCCGCCCTCCTGCCTTGCACCCATCTACTTAGCATCAAGGGCACCCCATCCACCATTAGACAAAAGCCCTAATACCAGGGTGTGCCCAATTGGAATAAGGGTTGTGCCCCTTCATTCACTGCACGGCGCCAGGGAGCATTAGAGTAGGGACCGTGAACCACCACCACTATCAGTGCCACAACTACCACTCCCCTTCTCCCAGCCCTCCCCCTGCAGGTCGCTGCATATGTGACCATGTGTATGCAGTTATCTCCACCTAGTGGTCACAGCTGGTAGTGCTATGACAATGTCACAGGAAATGGAAAGTCGTTCAGTGTATCTGTGTGTTGGTATCTATCGCTGTTATGCCACTGTATATGTCTGGAGTGTAAGACTCAAGTCATGATCTTGATTTTTTTACATACAAAATAAATATGTTGTTTTTTCCTTCTCAGCTCATTCCTCAAGTGTCTTCCCTGTCGTGGTTTACTACAGTAGTCCCATTGGTATTGGTGCTGACTGTGTCCGCTGTTAAAGATGCCACAGATGACTATGTAAGATTCCACCATTGTCTCAACTTATAAATGAACTCAAATTCTAATGTGAGATGAATTTTTTAATTTTTTAAATTTAGAATATCCGTCACAATGATCAACCCTATTAAACCAGACATACTGGGACGGTAGGGTTGATCTTGGTGAGTTAAATGACCCATCTGTTGCTACAATCTTATGTACTGTTGCAGCAAAATATTTCATTTTATGCAAATTAGGTGCTTGGAGCACCAAAGGGTTGGCCTAGCCCTTCGGAGCACCACTTACCTTTTCCTCTCCCTCGTCCTAACTCCCCCTCATGGTCTGATTTACAGGGCCAGATATCCTGACTATTCGGATGCCTGGCCCTGAAATCTTGTGCTTGCACCTGTTTGATTTTATTGGTGCAAGTGCAGTTGATCTCAAGTGACTCTTCCAGCTGAGATCTGCACTGCGCAAGCGCCAACGATATCAGTCTCCTCCCAGAAGAGAGGACTCACTTTCGGTGATCTAGAAGCAAAGCCGAGAGTCTTCTTTTTCAAAAGGTGACTGATGTCGGCAGCGCTTGCACAGTACAGATCTCAGCGAGAAGAGCTTGATGAGATCAGCTGGGTATGCACAGATGAAGATGAACCAGCGCAAGCATTTCAGGGCCAGCCATCCGAGCATTGAGTATGCATGTCCCTGTCAATCAGACCATGAGGGACAGTGGTGATGGGGGAAAGAAGTAGGTGGAGCGGTGCTCCGAGGGGCAAGGCCAGCTCTGAGCACCTCATTTACATAAGAATAAAAGTAGAAATGTTGCTGCAACCATACATCAGATTGCAGCAATTTAATTTACCATGATCAACCCTAGCAGGCAGCGTTCCTGGTTTAATAGGGTTGATTGTGGTGACTAATGCCCTTTAACCTTGGTTAGTGAATTCCCAGTGCCAAGAAGTGAATAGTCAGATTGTAGATAATATAACCCCTGGCAGTCATCCACTGGGAAAATTCTGATGTGTTGCAATCTTTGGTAATTGCTAATAGAGGAGGAGTTGTCAAGGCAGAGAGGGAAGGGTTAATAAAATGTGTATGGGAGAGTTTTTTATTACTTTCCTCAACTTGCTTGTGTTTTTCCACTGTATTTCTGTACAAATCTCCTTTCTTATTTCAGTATCGACACAAAAGTGACAATCAGGTTAATAATCGGACAGTCCAAGTACTTAGTAAAGGAGGGTAAGTGACCACCAGCGTTGTAAATGTACTTTACGCAGCACTGTCTTTCTGTCCCTGCCGAGCTCATGCTTATACACAAGCAAGGCTACAGTGTAAAGCATGGGGGAGGACAGAGCAGCAGTCTAAGGGAATCACGCTCCATGTGAGAGAGGGATCCTGCGTTCTGGACTTACAGGAGCACAGGGCATTATCGTGATTTATAATGCTGTGTGCCTCTGCCTCACCTTTCTTCTACAGAATCATAGTGACAGCTTTATGTCAGTATGATTCCGTTAAAAAAAGGTCAGGCAGAGGCACACAGCATTATATATCATGATAATACCCTGTGCTCCTGTAAGTCCAGAACGCAGGATCCCTCTCTCACACACAGCCTGATTCCCGCAAGGGACACGCCCGTGTGAAAGAGCCCTAAGTCTTTGATAAGAGAAGAGGTGGGTTTCAGACAACCTCATACTCCAATAGACAATGCAGCTGAAGTCGCTGCCCCTTATTAACCCCTTCCTCTCATGAGATAAACTAAAATTACTCTGATTGGCTAGTGAATATACCTTGTGATGCTACTACTAGTCATAGATTTGGAAGTAACTTATTGCATTCTGCAAACACCATCGGATCACAAACATTTGAACTGCACATGATATTCATCATCAGCTGACCACTGCTCTGCATATTTCATGTCATTTAAAGGGCTTGTCTAGAATTAGAAAAACATGGCTGCGTTCTTCCAGAAACAGCACCACCCCTGTCCACATGTTGTATCTGATATGGCAGCTCAGCTCCATTGAAATGAATTGAGAACCACACTCTTCCTGTGGACAGGCATGGCACTGTTTTTGGAAGAAATCAGTCATGTTTTTTCTAATCCTGGACAGCCCCTTTAATTAGTTTCTCCTTCAGGTTTACAAGTGAAAAATGGATGAAAGTGCAGGTGGGCGACATCATAAAACTGGAAAATAACAACTTTGTTACGGTAAGAATGAATTCTTTACAATCACAGAATATATGCTGTAGGATTAAACATCTTTCATTAAAGGGATTGTCCGGGTTCTTCACCCCCTCCGGCCCCCCTGATATGAGCATTGGAGTATGACAAAGGCTGTTTGTTAACGTTTTTAACACTACTACATGGAGGCTTCTGCCTAGCAGTGTTCCGTCACTCGTTCTGATGGGCGGGCTTTAGCGCTGGCCTAGTAGTTTTACAGGCTAGGGCAGCACTAAAGCCCGTCCATTAGTGCTAGTGACGTCACGGGGCTCACTGCTAGGCGGAAGCCTCCGCCTAGCTTTCTCCATGGAGAGCCCAGTATGTCACCGGATCTCCTAAAAAAGCCTTTGCCCTGCGTGATTCAGCTCCGATGCTCATATCAGGAAGGCTGCCTGGGTGAAAGTTGGGGTAAGTCCTGGTTTAGCTTACCCCGTGTGCTGGCGGTTCCATGCATTGGGGACTGCAATTTGCGGTCCCCAATGCACGGGCAACATCTGTGCGAATTCTGCAGACGGATCCAGACCCATTCAACTCGAATGGGTCCGTGATCCGTCCGCACCGCAAAAAAATAGAACATTTGCAGTGCGAGGCACGGAGAGAAGACTTCGTAGTGTCTCCATGGCGTTCCGTGCCTCCGTTCCGCACCACTCCTTCCAGATTGTGGACCCATTCAATGGCCAAGTGCCTAAGGCCTAAGGAATATATTAAACTGAAATTTGTAAAAACTATTTTATAGCTAAAATACAGTATACTAATCCTAACATAAAATAGAAGTAAATGAGGAACCTTCTGTATCCTTATGTCCACTACGTCTTCCATTTCCAGCCATGTGACATTATCTGATATTTGTATTACGTTCTGATACATTTTAACTATAAAATGATTGAGATCTGGTGCCTCTCCGGGCCACTTCTGCCTGAGGCATGTCCTTTCTGTCCTCATTTTACATATTAAGTCTTCGGATGGTGACCAGTCCAGTCTCTAAATATAATGTAAAAAGATATAGTATAAGCAGTGCCTCTCCTGTATAATATCCCTTGTCCCAGCATGGACAGGTCTCACCGCTCTCTTGTGTTTAGGCAGATCTGCTGTTACTTTCCAGCAGCGAACCCAACAGCCTGGTATACATCGAGACGGCTGAGCTAGATGGGTAAGTGATTCTCAGAAATCACAAGCTGACAATTATAATGGTCCATATGATTATTATTATTATTATTATTATTATTATTATTTCATTTCTATCCACAGGGGCAGTAGTATAGCAGCTATAATCTTGCACATATTTGGCAGTATTATAGTAGTTATATTCTTGTTCTTAGGAGCGGTATTATAGTAGTTCTATTCTTGAACATAGTAGCAGTATTATAGTAGTTATATTCTTGTATATGGGGGCAGTATTATAGTAGTTATATTCTTGTACATAGGAGCAGTATTATAGTAGTTATATTCTTGTACATAGGAGGCAGTATTATAGTAGTTATATTCTTGTACATAGGAGCAGTATTATAGTAATTATATTCTTGTACATAGGAGCAGTATTATAGTAGTATATTCTTGTATATTCTTGTACATAGGCAGTATTATAGCTTGTACATAGTATTATAGTAGTTATAATTCTTGTACATAGGAGCAGTATTATAGTAGTTATATTCTTGTACATAGGAGGCAGTATTATAGTAGTTATATTCTTGTTCTTAGGAGCGGTATTATAGTAGTTATATTCTTGTACATAGGAGTCAGTATTATAGTAGTTATATTCTTGTACATAGGAGCAGTATTATAGTAGTTATATTCTTGTATATAGGAGCAGTATTATAGTAGTTATATTCTTGTACATAGGAGTCAGTATTATAGTAGTTATATTCTTGTACATAGGAGTCAGTATTATAGTAGTTATATTCTTGTACATAGGTGCAGTATTATAGTAGGTATATTCTTGTACATAGGAGGCAGTATTATAGTAGTTATATTCTTGTACATAGGAGCAGTATTATAGTAGTTATATTCTTGTACATAGGAGCAGTATTATAGTAGTTATATTCTTGTATTCTACAATATTATGGTACATATCAGCGTATCCCTAGGTTACAGTATTACAGTAGTTACATGTATATTTCTGTGCAGTTGAGACAGTATTATAGGAAACTGTATTTTTGCTTATGTGTGGCATTATTGTAGTAATACCTAAATGTTCTTAGAACCCCCAAATCCTGTAGATTTCCACAACTCTTTGAAAATCATGAATTTTTCTTTCTTGTTTTGAGTCACACCTTTATGTTGCAGTAGATAACCCTTGTCTTATCCTCATAGTCCTTTTTATGTGTCTTCTTTCAGAGAGACTAATCTGAAGGTGAAGCAGGCCCTCACCATAACAGGAGACCTCGGAGAAAAACTGACAGAACTCTCGCAGTTTGATGGTATGTCAGTTGTGTGCTTATCTAGTTCTAGGCTTGGGCCTTACATTCAGTATATACAGTCACATAGTGGTATCACACCCTGTCTCCACCTATAGCTATACATGTGTTGCACACCTTTGTAAAAAAACAAGCCAACCAAAATCGATAGGCAAGTTGTGTGAAGCATCTTTCCTGATGTCTGGTATACACAGAATATCATTTCAGCCTAATATGTCATAACTCACTATATTTATCTCTGGTCTGAAGAGTAAGCGTTTAATACTTGTTCTTCTAGGTGAAATTGCTTGTGAGGCCCCAAATAACAGACTGGACACCTTCACTGGGACCCTCACCTACAAGGGGGAAAAATATGCTCTTGACAACGGAAAAATCTTGCTGCGTGGCTGCACTCTTAGAAACACAGAATGGTGCTTTGGGATGGTCGTATTTGCAGGTCAGTTAATGACCAAAAGGACCTTGGAGCGTCTCCTAGAGACAGACATGATCATCTGCCCATTTTACTCACTTTAGGACCTGACACGAAACTGATGCAGAACAGTGGCCGGACCACCCTAAAAAGGACCAGCATTGACCGACTCATGAATATCCTTGTCCTCTGGGTATGTTTCTTCTGACGAGTTTGAAATGTGTATTTTGTCATCACATGCATTGGTTCATCTAAGCCTACTGGACCCAATGCAAAAATATTGACACCCCTCCACCATAGTGTATATGAATGAGTTATAATGTCAGTACTGAAGCTTAAAGCAACCCAGAAGATTATTAAAAAAAAAAATCGATTCTCAATGTCCATAAATAAAGAGACTTTTAGGGCTTAATACATCTTCTCTGGATTGTTTTCACAGATCTTTGGCTTCCTGGCGTTTATGTGCATTATCCAGGCTATTGGGAATGGAATTTGGGAAAGCAAACAAGGCTACTACTTCCAGGTGTATCTTCCATGGCCAGAAGGTGTCAACAACGCAGCCTTCTCCGGGTTCCTCATGTTCTGGTCATATGTCATTATCCTCAATACTGTGGTGCCTATTTCACTCTATGTTAGGTAGGACTTTCTACCAATCTTCTGTCCATTGCAAACACATCAACATGGTCTTGTATTTTCCCATCTTTGATGCTTGAAAGTTCTACCACCTTCTCTGAATGAGCAGATATCCAGTGGTTTATTCATTCATGTATTGTATTGAGGCCCAGATAGTCTAGTCTATTTCTTTTGACTTAGTGGACAGGGTCATCAAGCACCTTTGAGGGTCAATTTACCCTATCTCGGCTAATTTCTGTTTCTTTTTAAATTTATCCTTTCTCTGACATATCTGCTTGTGGATCTGCAGGTTCAGAGCTCTGTTGTTCTGTTTAAGCTGCTGTCTCTTTTCTCTACGCTGCAGCCTGTATCTCCTCCTTTTCCGTCTCATATGGCTGTGCAAGTTGTAAGTTCTAGGAGAAAATGCAGCTTGGAGTCTCGCATGGACATATAACATTCTGAGTATGAATAACATGATTCTGCACTGAGCACTCAGGTTTCCTAGTCCTCAGGATGAGGTTATCAAGGAAGTACATTTAGTACAGAGTCAGACTACATTCAAGATTTGTTGTAGTCTGTAACCATGGAGCAGCACCTGCAACAACCTGGTGCACATAAATCTGCATAAGAGCTGGATATACAAAATGGTTGGAGATTTTTTTTGTGTTTCATGGCAAAAAATATTTGTAAAAGTATATCTATCCTTTAAGCTTGAGAGCTTAAAGAGCACAGTTTTCTATTGGTCCCATAGTAAAATCTGAGGTCTTCAGCCCATCTTTTCATGAGATCTTTTTTTTTTATGATATGGAAAAAGTTGCTTTTTTGGTGAGCCAACTTTAATGGGTTTCCCTTCTGGACAACCCCCCGGAATACTTCAACCAATTGCAAGATGAGTTGAGTTCCAACTTATTGATGCCTTCAGCAATTATCTGGTATTGCTGCGGGAAGTTTCTTGCATAACCACATTTCTGAAGTGGCAGCTAAATAGAACACATGGGGGGGTCATTTATTAGACACCGGTCTTAATAAAGGCCCATCCCTGGTGGTGGATCGCCAAAGTTATGAAGAAGCACAGACCTTTCCATAACTTCGTCGCATCCAGGGCAGCTTCTAAATGTAAGCCAGCTTCCTTGCTGTCTTACATTTAGACCATTAAAACAGGCATAGAAAATGATGAATGAAACAGGCCTGCTGGCCCGTTCCCTTCCACGCCCACTTTTTTGGACCTGACGTGAGCGGGGAAAAGTCGAAGATGCACCCCAATCTGCTCCTTAAATACGCCTGATATAAACGGTTGATAAATGACCCCCATAGTGCTCTGACCCTGCCAGAGCTGCTCTTTCCAGTGGCTCTCCTATCACACCACTAACGAGAGCTACCCCCCTCAATGAAGTTCCATATTACCCAGTGGGACAGCCCCAAAAAGTGGGCAATAATTAGGAAATAAGATAGCTGAGCCTTATCCACAGTTGAATATTGGCAATTTGTATTGAGGTGTAGAAAGTGATGTGGATATCAACTTGGAAACCGCTCTTAATTGTTTCTTTTTTTTTTTTACCTCAGTGTTGAAATCATTCGTCTGGGAAACAGCTTCTATATCAATTGGGACCGTAAGATGTATTACCCAAAAAAGGACACTCCAGCAGAAGCTCGCACCACCACCCTCAACGAAGAGCTGGGGCAGATAAAATACATCTTCTCCGACAAGACTGGGACTCTCACTCAGAACATTATGACCTTCAATAAGTGTTCTATAAACGGCAATACATATGGTGAGTGGGACTTCCAGCCTGGTCATCTTCTTTTTGATGGTACCGTTTCATAAGTTTTAAGGTCTTGACACGGTTGTTGGTAAGAAGTCTCCTCAACATAGCTCTAAAGTTGTGTGTAGCCAATGCTGGATACAGATAGGTCAAATCAAAACCTAACTATACTTTGTCCACCACAAACCTTCTCAGTAGACAGACACATAACTTATAATGTCTTGTGTTCTTTTGCACCTCAGGTAGAGAAGAAGTATCTTGTGCAGTAAATAGAACATGTATCGGCTAGAAGTAGCTTGAATTTCCTGGTTCTAGTGTTATACCAAGGCCCTTCGCTTAACCTCCTTTGACTAATGCCGTCATATCCAATGATGACAGGCCATACATAATTTTTATTTTTTTTTTAAATCCTTTATTATTATTACACATAACAAAAAAGCAGAAAGAAAAAATGGAAATAACAAATATCCATACATAATCGAATTAATATACAAATGTACATACCACCCCACAATCAACCCACCCACCACCCCAATACCAAGCCAGGGAGGGAAAAGAAATTAAAAAAAAAAAAATAATAATAATAATAATATTAATTACCCTAATCCGCTTCATCCCAGCCACCCCATATCTCTTTCCATTTATGCCACGCATTCATATTCGCAAAATACACTCTCTCGTAATTCTTAATTCTAATGGCTAATCGAGCCAGTTCCATAACGGTAGGCGTTATGCTACTACCCCAGTGTCTAACCAGGATGACTCTTGCCAGCATTATAATTCGGAATATACAAGTGAGGGAGTGCTTCGGAATTTTAGCTGTTATCACAGGAGAGAAGACATTAAGAATCGCATTGTTCAGTGTTAGGTCCATCTTAATTTTCAATCTACAAAAAATTAACTTTTCCACTTTTTCCCAGTACCCCCTCACTTGTGTACAATTCCACACCACATGTATAAAATCAGCGTCCAACCCTCCACATTTCACACACGCCAATGATTCTTTCAATTTCATTTTGTGTAACATTTTAGGTGTATAATATAATCTGTGCATTAAATTAAACTGGATCAGCCGGTGCCCAGAGTTCAGTGACATTCTGGGGATGATCCGGCAGGCTCGAGCCCATTCTTCATCCGAAATATCAACCTCGGATCTCCACCGTGTTTTACCCGGAGAAGCATCCCCACATGTCAGTTCCTTCAGCACCAGTTTGTAAAACCAAGAAACCTTATATCTAATACCCAATCCCCCACATATCCGATCCAAAAAAGAAGGTGTGAATCTAAAAATTGTCTTATCCTTCGTACTCCTATATGCATTTACTAGTTGTAAATATCTAAAGTATTAACTCCCCTGTAATTGAAAGTGCACCTTTAATTCTTGAAATGTTCTAATATTACCATTGTAAAATAAGTGTCCCAGCTCAAATATACCTACATCTCTCCATGTCCTCCAATCCATACCTTTTCTAAATTCTATCAGATGTTCATTACCCCAAAGTGGGGCACAATTCAATGGCCAGACTCCAATAAATGAAACACATTTTGTGAACCGTGAGTCTCCTCTACCAGTCCGGTCAAGAAGGGAGAGAACCTCCACTGGCAAAGAGTAAGCAGCTGTGCCGCAAGGAAATATCCTCTCAAGTTCGGAATACCCAGTCCCCCCTCCACAACGGGCCTCCACAAATGTTTCTGCTTCACTCTTGCCCGTTTATACCCCCAGACTACATCATTGATAATTCTCTCAATTGCCTTAAAATATCGGTCCTCTATCCAAACTGGTGATACAGTAATAATATATAATAACTGAGGAAGGATTATCATTTTAATAACAGCAATACGATCCACTTTGGCGATTAACAGCTTTTGCCATATCCCAATCTTTGCTCTTATATTAGATAATAGTGGTGATAAATTCAGGGGTAAAAAATCCTTAGGATCACTACTGATTTTAAGGCCCAAATATTCCAAGGAGTTCCCCTTCTGTATCACTGAAACTTGCTGACCGGGTATCTCCTCGTTCCTGTTCTCATCTACCCATAATAAAGCTGATTTTGCCCAATTGATCTCCAGCCCTGAGGATTTCCCAAATCTACCAATCAATTCCATCAGTACTGGCAGTGATCTATACGAGTTAGACAAACACAAAAGAATGTCATCAGCGTACATCAATAATTTGTCATCCATACCTCGACAACCAAACCCTTCAATCCTCTTCTCTGCCCTTATGGCCATCGCCATGGGTTCCAAATATAGGGCAAATAACATAGGGGAGAGAGGACATCCCTGTCGGGTCCCTCTTCCCAACGGAAAAGGTTCCGACAAGGCTCCATTTACCTGAATTCTAGCGACTGGGGAGTGATATAAAATCCTAACCTCCTCCAAAAATCCACTACCAAAACCAAACATTCTCAAAGCCGAGAACAGGAAGGGCCACTCGACCCTGTCGAACGCCTTAGTAGCATCCAATGACAGGATCGAGCGCCCCCCCCCCACCCCCCTTAGCTTCAAGATTTTCAAATAAACGGTCTACATTTCCCTTAATCTGCCTCCCCGGGATGAACCCTGCCTGATCGATGTGGACTAGGGAGCCAATCACCCCACCCAGCCTTCTGGCCATAACCTTAGCTAATATTTTAACATCTGTATTACATACATAATTTATATAACCTATTAAATATGTTTACTCTTAAAGAGGACCTTCCACCGCTCCTGACATGTCTGTTTTAATAGCTTTATGCTTTCCCCATGTAATAACAATTCTGGAACATCTATTCTTATGTCTGTATGTTGTGCCATTCCTTTATTATTTCTACTAGAAGTTATGAATGAATTGCTAGCAGTCTGTAGTAAGGGTACAGAGGGGAGGTAACCAGTTGGGGGTGTGTACCTGCACAGTCTGAAATTGGCAGCACTGATTGGATAGAGTGAGTCTGTGCAGGTACACACCACCAACTGGTTACCTCCCCTCTGTACCCTTACCAGACTGCTAGCAATTCATTCATAACTTCTAGTAGAAATAATAAAGGAATGGCACAACATACAGACATAAGAATAGATGTTCCAGAATTGTTATTACATGGGGAAGCATAAAGCTATTAAAACAGACATGTCAGGAGCGGTGACAGGTCCTCTTTAAAGCTTAGTCCAGCATGATTATATTTGTGGGCATTACTGGGCACCAGAACTGATGAGCTGTGACAACCTGGGATTCAACTTCATTAAAATTCAAGTGGTTGTCCAGTTTCATAACCCATTCTGCTTTCCTCTTTGACTACTATGAGGACTTGTAGTTTAGAGCCCCTGCTGTTTTTTTGCCCTCCCCCCCCAATCTTTACAGTAGGCAACTTTGCAGTCCTCCAGAACTCTACCCGCACGCCCTCCATATTGTTATTTCAGATTTCACAAATACCTCTATAGTACTAATACTGTGTTGTTTTTTTTAACTTGCAGGTGATGTATTTGACTATGCAGGAAATAGACTGGAAATAAATGAGGTACATTTGGTTGTTCAGAACTTGAAATTCTTACCAAATGTGGACAATGTGTCGAAAACGACTAATTACTTTTTAAACTGGAAAATTCGGTTGTTGACGAGTATGTCCACCTTTCAACATCATTTTACACTTTATACAAACCGATCAGCCATAACTTTAAAACCACTGTGGGTGTGGTTAATAACACCCTCATGAAGTGGATGCCAGTTGCCCCATAATAACGTAAAAATCCTTCCTGACTGTATACATTCCAGTCCATTGGTGTTCGATACTACAGGACACCTTCAGAGATGTTGTGAAGTCCATTCCTCAATGGGTTAAAGCAGTTTTGATGGCACAGGGAGGACATACGCAATATTATGTATAATATACAATAATGTTATGGCTGATCAATATATACAGAGCTGTATTCACTATTCTACAGGCTTCAGAGCTGAAATATGCATCCCCTGGTTGCTTAGTATCTGTATACAGTTTGCTCTGGTGACCTGCATTCCAGGAAGTGTCCTCTTAAGCACTGTACTGTAGGAAAAACAAACTGTACCCCCCGAATTATAGCTGGGGGATAACTAATATCTACTTTGGGTGGACTACCAGCAGACATGTTGTCAGAATTCTTCTCCATTGCTCTTTCTATGTTTGTTACTTTGGTCATTCTCCTGCCCCAACAGATACATCTCAGACTTTGAGACCTTTTTTAATTAAACAATGTCTTCTACATCTCAGTACACAGAAAGGGTGGACTTTTCCTACAACCCTCTGGCCGATCCCAAGTTCTTCTTTCACGATCACAGATTGGTGGAATCAGTGAAGATGGGAGACCCAGCCACACACGAGTTCTTCCGGCTTCTGGCATTGTGTCACACTGCGATGTGTGAGGAGAAAAAACAAGGTGAGACAGTGGCTTCGGGACCTGGCTGCTCTTGGCCATCTCTTGATATCCACAAATTTACACTTTTTTAATATAAGAGTACAACTATGGAAAGATTTTGTGATAACTTACTGATACTTTGGATAGTTCTTCCTAGATGTGGATGGGTTGAAACTTGGTTGACTGGCCACAACCATGTCAGCCCTGCTAGACTCAGGAGGTTGGAGGAGCCCAGTGGGTCAGAAGACCACTCCTACAGCCCTCGTTCTGCAATGGGCACTTGTGATGTAGGACCTCCTTCTTCTATTTGTGCTCTAGTCCATGGCCTACAGCAGTGTTGCCTGTCTAACATTACAAAGCTCCTGAAAATTTCATTATCTAGGGGTGTTTGTGGTTTTGTTTTTTGTGCCCCCAACATGGGGCTTGGGTTGCCCTTGAGCACCACTGTTGATGAGCAGTAGAAAGGTGACGGAGTATTTTATAACTTTAATGTAGGAGAGGACTTGCTTTATAGAGCATATAAATATAGAGCATATAATACTGCAACTCTGTATCCAAATAAGATTACAATAAAGGGCTAAATTATTTGGGGTGGGTTTAGTTTGCTCATGGGGGTTCTATCCTATAGGGCCTCCTAGTAAATTGAGGCCCTGGGAAATTGACAAGTTTGCCACCCTTTAAAACCAGGCCTTCTATGGAACCCATATGATAGAATCTCATGAAAACAAGCCCAACTAAACCATTCGCTCAGCCATTTCCCCTAACTACCCAGCACATCCTATTCATCCATTGTTCTACATGTAGCATTTGACTGCTATGTGCAAAGTGAAGACCGCCATCCTATGTATTGTATATTGCGGTACTGGACACTATGGACAATCCGCACAATCCTGTATGTGTCCAGTGGAGGAAGCATCTTGCTGACATCTCATTCTGTGTCCATCTTAGGTGAACTGGTCTATCAGGCACAGTCGCCGGATGAGGGGGCGCTGGTCACTGCCGCCAGGAACTTTGGCTTTGTGTTCTACTCTCGTACCCCGGAAACCATCACAGTGGTGGAAATGGGGAAGACCAAGGTGTACGATTTATTGGCCATATTGGACTTCAACAATGAACGCAAAAGGATGTCAGTGATTGGTGAGTTCTGTGGTCAGAAGGATTGGGGGGGGTAACTTTTTAATATATTTTCTTTATTTTAAACCTTTTTTATTCTGGGATTTTAAATGATTACCTTTGGTTTTTTTTATTACAATGTAATGGCATAAATACCACAATCTTGGTACACATCTAGGGACTTAAGGGGTGAAAAGATGAAAAGATGTTGCCCGCCTAATCACCCCTTTCACCTAATCACACCATTGGTCAGCTATGTGACTGATTTTTAGTCTGTTACAAAAATTAAATTGTGAGACACTCACATCTACTTCATTCTAATGGTGCCCCTGGTTTTTAACCTTTTATAGTAAAGTCCATGTCCACCTCACTGAGGTGGACGCCCATGCTTAGTTGCATCCTTCCACTGCTACCAGCTGTATCTACTGTTGGAAGCTGTGTCAGTTAGGGCCCGTTCACACGACCGTGTAAACGGGTCCGCACCTATTCCGCAAATTTGCGGAATAGGGGAGGGCCCGTTCACCTCTAAGGGCGGCACGCTATCTTGCTGAGCCGCGGCTCCGTAAGAAAAGATAGAACATGTCCTATACACGCCGGGCGGTCCCCGTATATTTGCGGGTCCGCAATAATGTGGACCCGCAAATATACGGTCGTTTGAATGAGGCCTAACAGAGAGAGCTGTGGCAGAAAGGACATGCCCCGTGATAAAAGACATGACCCCAAGCTATAGCAGAAACACCATGCCCCAGAGCTGTAGCAGACAGGACACACCTCCTGAGCTGCCAGCCTGAAGGGAATCTAGCTAAGCAGTTGGAGCAATGAATGTGGAGATCTCTGGATCCATGTGAGGTACAGGGCTGGTTCTAGCTTTCTTAGAAAGAGATTGTCATGTACTATATGATGTCTGATTTTTTACATCAATCATGGCATAACCCCTTTAAATCCTACAGCATGTATATTGGTCATCTGATTTTTAGAGCATATTAGAAAGATGAGTAATAAGTGTTATATATCGGTATATGTAATATGTGTGATAGCCAAGATGAGTAATAAGTGTTATATACCAGTATATGTAATATGTGTGATAGCCAAGATGAGTAATAAGTGTTATATAACAGTACATGTAATATGTGTGATAGCCAAGATGAGTAATAAGTGTTATATACCGGTATATGTAATATGTGTGATAGCCAAGATGAGTAATAAGTGTTATATACCAGTATATGTAATATGTGTGATAGCCAAGATGAGTAATAAGTGTTATATAACAGTACATGTAATATGTGTGATAGCCAAGATGAGTAATAAGTGTTATATACCAGTATATGTAATATGTGTGATAGCCAAGATGAGTAATAAGTGTTATATAACAGTATAAGTAATATGTGTGATAGCCAAGATGAGTAATAAGTGTTATATACCGGTATATGTAATATGTGTGATAGCCAAGATGAGTAATAAGTGTTATATACCAGTATATGTAATATGTGTGATAGCCAAGATGAGTAATAAGTGTTATATAACAGTACATGTAATATGTGTGATAGCCAAAATGAGTAATAAGTGTTATATACCGGTATATGTAATATGTGTGATAGCCAAGATGAGTAATAAGTGTTATATACCAGTATATGTAATATGTGTGATAGCCAAGATGAGTAATAAGTGTTATATAACAGTACATGTAATATGTGTGATAGCCAAAATGAGTAATAAGTGTTATATACCGGTATATGTAATAATTGTGATAGCCAAGATGAGTAATAAGTGTTATATACCAGTATATGTAATATGTGTGATAGCCAAGATGAGTAATAAGTGTTATACAGTATACCAGTATATGTAATATGTGTGATAGCCAAAATGAGTAATAAGTGTTATATACCGGTATATGTAATAATTGTGATAGCCAAGATGAGTAATAAGTGTTATATAACAGTACATGTAATATGTGTGATAGCCAAGATGAGTAATAAGTGTTATACAGTATACCAGTATATGTAATATGTGTGATAGCCAAAATGAGTAATAAGTGTTATATACCGGTATATGTAATGTGTGTGATAGCCAAGATGAGTAATAAGTGTTATATACCAGTATATGTAATATGTGTGATAGCCAAGATGAGTAATAAGTGTTATATAACAGTACATGTAATATGTGTGATAGCCAAGATGAGTAATAAGTGTTATACAGTATACCAGTATATGTAATATGTGTGATAGCCAAAATGAGTAATAAGTGTTATATACCGGTATATGTAATGTGTGTGATAGCCAAGATGAGTAATAAGTGTTATATACCGGTATATGTAATGTGTGTGATAGCCAAGATGAGTAATAAGTGTTATATAACAGTACATGTAATATGTGTGATAGCCAAGATGAGTAATAAGTGTTATATACCGGTATATGTAATGTGTGTGATAGCCAAGATGAGTAATAAGTGTTATATACCGGTATATGTAATGTGTGTGATAGCCAAGATGAGTAATAAGTGTTATATAACAGTACATGTAATATGTGTGATAGCCAAGATGAGTAATAAGTGTTATATAACAGTACATGTAATATGTGTGATAGCCAAGATGAGTAATAAGTGTTATATACCAGTATATGTAATATGTGTGATAGCCAAGATGAGTAATAAGTGTTATATAACAGTACATGTAATATGTGTGATAGCCAAGATGAGTAATAAGTGTTATATACCAGTATATGTAATATGTGTGATAGCCAAGATGAGTAATAAGTGTTATATAACAGTATAAGTAATATGTGTGATAGCCAAGATGAGTAATAAGTGTTATATACCGGTATATGTAATATGTGTGATAGCCAAGATGAGTAATAAGTGTTATATACCAGTATATGTAATATGTGTGATAGCCAAGATGAGTAATAAGTGTTATATAACAGTACATGTAATATGTGTGATAGCCAAAATGAGTAATAAGTGTTATATACCGGTATATGTAATAATTGTGATAGCCAAGATGAGTAATAAGTGTTATATACCAGTATATGTAATATGTGTGATAGCCAAGATGAGTAATAAGTGTTATATAACAGTACATGTAATATGTGTGATAGCCAAGATGAGTAATAAGTGTTATATACCGGTATATGTAATGTGTGTGATAGCCAAGATGAGTAATAAGTGTTATATACCAGTATATGTAATATGTGTGATAGCCAAGATGAGTAATAAGTGTTATATAACAGTACATGTAATATGTGTGATAGCCAAGATGAGTAATAAGTGTTATACAGTATACCAGTATATGTAATATGTGTGATAGCCAAAATGAGTAATAAGTGTTATATACCGGTATATGTAATGTGTGTGATAGCCAAGATGAGTAATAAGTGTTATATAACAGTACATGTAATATGTGTGATAGCCAAGATGAGTAATAAGTGTTATATACCGGTATATGTAATATGTGTGATAGCCAAGATGAGTAATAAGTGTTATATACCGGTATATGTAATATGTGTGATAGCCAAGATGAGTAATAAGTGTTATATACCAGTATATGTAATGTGTGTGATAGCCAAGATGAGTAATAAGTGTTATACAGTATACCGGTATATGTAATATGTGTGATAGCCAAAATGAGTAATAAGTGTTATATACTGGTATATGTAATGTGTGTGATAGCCAAAATGAGTAATAAGTGTTATATACCGGTATATGTAATGTGTGTGATAGCCAAGATGAGTAATAAGTGTTATATAACAGTATAAGTAATATGTGTGATAGCCAAGATGAGTAATAAGTGTTATATAACAGTACATGTAATATGTGTGATAGCCAAGATGAGTAATAAGTGTTATATACCGGTATATGTAATGTGTGTGATAGCCAAGATGAGTAATAAGTGTTATATACCGGTATATGTAATATGTGTGATAGCCAAGATGAGTAATAAGTGTTATATACCGGTATATGTAATATGTGTGATAGCCAAGATCAGTAATAAGTGTTATATAACAGTACATGTAATATGTGTGATAGCCAAGATGAGTAATAAGTGTTATATACCGGTATATGTAATATGTGTGATAGCCAAGATGAGTAATAAGTGTTATATAACAGTACATGTAATATGTGTGATAGCGTGGAGATGTGTGATGTGAGTGACATATAAGTTGTATGCTAAACCTCTCCTCTGCTTGCAGTACGGAGTCCGGAGGGCCGCCTGACCTTGTACTGTAAGGGAGCTGACACCATTGTGTATGAACTTCTTGACCGCTCCAGTGAAGACTTGAAGGAAGTGACCACTGATCATCTGAATGTGAGTTGTTATCAGTTTATGTTACACCCAACAAATTACAGTTGTGATCCCAAGTGAGACGCCGTTGATCCTACACTGGTTTATTCCATCAGAATCCATAATCATGAGCAGTAATTTTACCACAGAAACTTCAAGTCATAGACACCGAACTTCTCTATGCTGCTCTTCATATATGCTAGATGTCCATTGTCCAGAACATGGCTGCTTTCTTCCAAAAACAATGCACTCCATGGGTTGTGTCTGGGATTACGGCAGAAGGCTGCCACGTTTCCAATCCTGGATCTTCTTAAGTTGTCGATGTGAAAGGTCTATAGATAATCACCTCTGCCCCAACGACACTTAGCTATACCTCTCCTCTCCTTTTCTCCTGAAGAGCACATCAGACGCCTATCTGCTATGTCCTCTATGATACTTTCATGTATAAGATGAGCAGACATGTCTTCTTTAACTATCCCTCATCATGTCTCTTTCTGTTTGTGTGGCAGGAGTTTGCCGGTGAAGGTTTGCGCACCCTGGTTCTAGCCTACAAGGATTTGGATGAGGTCTACTATAACGACTGGAAAAAGCGGCACCACGAAGCGAGTACATCCCTGGAGGATCGGGAGGAGAAGTTGAGTGCGCTGTATGAGGAGATTGAGAAAGACTTGAAGGTTCGTGTACAGACGCTCTGCCAACATATAAATCTAGATTATTTTCTTGGCTTCAGGACTTTGGAATATCATGATTGGTCCTGAAATAGCCTGGAGATCATGGAATCAGCCCAGAAACAGTCCTGCTGCTGCATTACTGGATAATCACTGACCAGCCAGATCCTACATAGGTCATGGGATCTGTGCTGGAATAATATTGTCTCAATAAAAAAGTAAAACCCATAATTAGAAAACACGGCACAGGGATTGCAAATGTTAGAAACTTTATTCAATAATTTAAAATACCAGTAAATTAAAATACTGTAGATAGCAGTGATATATCACAGAGGTTGATGAGGCATTAGGCGAAACGTGCATCAGGGCGCAGGGTCTACCTGGTTGGTATTCTATAATTTTATTTCTTTATTTTATTGAGCTGCTAATGTGATTTTTTTGGACTTATGTGCAATACGTGTACATAGAATTATTGACTCCAACCGGGGTTTTTCCTTGTATTGTCGGTTACTTCTATATATGTCATATATCACCTCCATCTATTTTAATTGGATGGTATTGTAAATTATTGAATAAAGTTTCTAACATTTGCAATCCCTGTGCCATTTTCTAATTTTGGGTTTTCATAAGCAAGTGGGCGCAGTGCACGGGTGATGATTGTATGTTTTGTTGCCCCATTACTTATAGGTATAAAATAAAAAAGTGCAAATTGTTCTGATTAAAAATGTCCTACCATTTTAAGTCTACAGCTCCCATGCAGACCTATGTGTCCCCATAATTAGAGACTACAAACAAACTCTGTGCAGTCTAATACAATGTTTGTCCTCTTGCTCTGACCTCTCTTTTTAATAACCTACAGACAGTAGAAAAAGAGGCACAGGGAAGAGAAAACTCATAACGATATGATCAGACTACACACAGGTTGTAGTCTGTAACCATGGATACACCTCATTCTCCGTATGAACTGTTGAGATAAAACTGGACCAGATTTTTGGCAAAGTTTTAGATGCTTTGGAGCAATCAAATGAAAACTTGGCAAAGTAGATAAACCCATAAAGGCACTCACTGCACCGTTGTGTTGCCCTTTAAGTTTTTACATACAATGTAGTCAAAACAAAATTTAAACTTTAATGAATCTCATTGATGTAATTGGGACTTGAAATACAGTATATGCAATGATGAAACTTTATTGAAACTTTCTTTATTTTAGTTAATAGGAGCTTCTGCTATAGAAGATAAACTACAAGACGGCGTCCCCCAGACCATTGAGACTCTCACAAAAGCCAACATTAAAATATGGGTGCTCACCGGAGACAAGCAAGGTACAGATAAGATGATGGGAGTAAATGTTGTTCTATGTGGAAGGTCACATATGAGGCTTAAAGGTACCGTAACTAACCCCTCCACTCCACATTCAGGCTTGTCTAGTGGCCTCTATAGACATGACAAGTGTTATCTGGTGATATTCTTGTAATATAGATGTGGCTTACTGATAAATTACTTCTAGAAGTTGGACCATTCCTGTTCACGTATTGACTCCATACGTGAGTGGACTTACCATAGAGGAAAAAAAAACCTACAGATCATGCCACCCCTAACGCAGGAGGCAGGCAAGAAAAATGCTCTTTACACAATATATAGTCTAAAAATGTCTCTTTTATTTAATCACATAAATATAAGAATATCAATATATCATCACATAATATATCTAGGGCCACATGGTGCTAGTAGGAGACATGGGTAGTGATGATCCGCCTCCCACCAAATGGATGTTAAACATGCCAAATAGTAGGTGAGTCTATGACACTGGACATATAATAATGTCACTGGACATGTAGTACAATCACTAAATACATGTTCAATCTAAAAAATGGTGCCACGTCATGCAACAATGAGCAGAGGTCACCGCTTAGGGCCAAGAAAGAAGTCACAATTGGCCAGGATCACATCAACTATCAGCTATCAGACCAAACAATAGTAATTAAACTCACCCAAAGACATGATGGGGCAGGCGGATCACCAGAAATACCCACTGGAAGTCCTCAACGCGCGTTTCGCTAGGAAAGCTTCGTCAGGTGGAAGGTAAGTATCAAGACTGATTCCCAACTTAAATAGTTCCGCTTGCTGGCGCCAAAAAATACGTCACCAAAAGGGGCCATGTATATAGGCACACTGCGTATAGGTGATGCGGCCGAAGTCCACAGCGCGGCGTGCAAGGCCTCCGGGGGAGGCGTGGACTGCTGGAACGCAAATCCAGCCAACCCCCAGAGCCGGAAGTGACGCCACCCATGATCCCCGGAACGCAGCGCACCCCGCAGCGCGCACTCACAGTCACATGGGGAGGTATATGTCACATGACATTAGATCGCAAAACTCAAAAGTAAATACAATAAAATAAAAATGAGTAGCATGGACCCGAACACAACAAAAGCTACTGATATGTACTACAAAAGAACAAGTATATACCAATTAAAGCATGATAATGTGAATATATAAATTATGGATATATATAAATAGTGAACAAGTGATACGGTCTGTAATAACAGACAATATAAAATGAACTAATCATGTGCAATCATACCAAATACATAGATACAAAAAATGTAAGTGATTATAAAGATATGATAAATACAAGTGGAAAACCACAAAAAAATAATTATATGATAGTGATCAATATTGTGAAGAAAAAAACAAAAACACCTTAAACATATGTATCACAATCAGTGCTTCAAAGTCCCTCAGGGCTAAAATCCAGGCCCATTAGGTGTTGTAAAGTCCCACCACAATGTTAAATATAAGTCTTCAACTCCAAACAGAGTCGCTTCATACGGCTTGTTTCATAGCAAACGGAACAAAAGTCACCATCATCTTCCACGGGGTCAGTCAAGATAGTCACCACATCTAAAGAATAAAAGTAAATTAATATATGATAAAAACATTTTTACAGAAAGGATTTGAAACTCAAAGCCTCATTTAAACCCTCTGGAAACACTGTATCCAAAAGGACCATCCACTTGGTCTCTTTTTGCAACAAACGTTTAAAGGGTTTCTGTCACCAGTTTTTTCGGTATGAATCAGGCTGACATTAGAGATGTGCTAATGTCACCTGATTCCAAATATATATATCTGTTTTATTTACTGGTGCCCCCATTTTTATATAAAATGAACTTTTATTTTATGCTAATAAGGCTCCTAGGTGCAAGGGGCGTTACCACTGCTCCTAGAGGCTCTGTTGATTGACAGGACCAGGCAGAGAAGAAACACTCCATTCACCATAGCTTTTAAGGACCTTCAATGATGTCATGACCATGTGATCAGTCACATGGTTTAGGAGGAGACAGGCTGTTTGTGTGATCCTAACCATGTGACTGATCACATGGTCATGACATCATTGAAAGTCCTTGCAAGCTATGGTGAATGGAGTGTTTCTTCTCTGCCTGGTCCTGTCAATCAACAGAGCCTCTAGGAGCAGGGGTAACGCCCCTTGCACCTAGAAGCCTTATTAGCATAAAATAAAAGTTCATTTTATATAAAAATGGGGGCACCAGTAAATAAAACAGATATATATTTGGAATCAGGTGACATTAGCACATCTCTAATGTCAGCCTGATTCATACTGAAAAAACAGGTGACAGAAACCCTTTAAGGTTGCCACCTCTAATTCCTAATCTGGCCCGATCTATCCCTCTACCATAGAGGAAGCCCAGGAGTTTGGCTCCTCTAGAGCAGTGCTCCCCAACTCCAGTCCTCAGGGCCCACCTACCGATCATGATTTGAGAATATCCCACAGAATTAATACCTGTGGTAAGTCCTGATGCACTGATACTAATTATATCACCTGCTCAATACTAAGGAAATCCTGAAAACATGATTGGCAGGTGGTCCATGAGGACTGGAATTGAGGAACCCTGCTCTAGAGAAGAGACCCCATTTCAGGCTGGCTCGATTTTCTTCTGCAACTTGTGATGATCTTCACAGGATGTCTCCCTTGGGTGATGGAAATGGATTGGGTACACAGAAAGCCCTAGACCCTCCAGTTCTAGTAGGGGATAGTCTTATTCTTGTGTGAATCAACACCAGAAGGGGTTCTGTGTACTGTACCTATTGGCATTACTAGCGGGATTAATGTCCATGAAACATGTTAGTATCAGTTGCCTTCCTATAAACTTGAACTTTGAATGTAGAGTCACTTGAAGAGCAATGTTTTTGCCTTCATCGTAATCTTATCTTCTACTATTATTATTTTCCACAGAAACTGCTGAGAACATCGGATACTCATGCAACATGCTCCAAGATGAGATGAAGGAGGTTTTTATCATTAAAGGCAACAGTCCCGAGGAGGTCCAGGAGGAGCTGAGGTACCCTTCCAGCACAGTAAAAGTCTCCTGCCATCTGTTCACATGACCAAAAATGGCAGATTTCATCTGAACGTATTTATTTTTGTGCACAGGAGGGCACGGAGGAAGATGAATCCAGATTCGTTTATGGACGATGTGAACGTGCAGATAAAGAAAGGTTCAAAGAAGTCTCAAGTGATTCCAGACGACGAGCCGAAAGGAGAAGACACATACGGAATTCTCATCAATGGCCACAGTCTGGTGTGTGAGCCTCGTTTTCTCATTTGGAGCAAATGCTCCAGTTTTTGGGCCCTGTAAAAAAAAAACACTGATCCTGAATGCCGTAAAAATAATGGGATCCAAAAACAGGTCTGCAGATGTCACAGATAAGATTATGACTAGCAAAATGGTGTCCATATCACAGAGGCAGCTGCTACATGACTCTTGCTATGGTGGACTCTTTACCTTTCCATAGGTGTCACAACTTAAAGGGATTGACCACTTTCTGGCTACTTTGGCCAATGTGTATGTGTGTTGACTATACTACAATTACTAATATAACCTTTGTTGATTTTCCATGCCATTAGCTTTATGTCCCCTTGTTGGGCAAATATTCTGATCTATCCACACCAGACACCTGTCCATAAGATGGCTGCTGATGGAGGGTCATGTGACCAGGAAAAAATAACTCCAGACACATCACTCAGCTTTCTCCACACATACACAACATCTGCCATCTGCACTTGTGGATGTTTGGTGCAGGTTTATTGTATTTTAACAAAGGAGTCTGAGTGATTTGTCTGGTCACATGACCCTCCATCAGCAGCCATTTTATGCACAAGACCATGTGGACAGCCGAGAAGGGAGAATACTTTCGGAAATATAGAATTGGTGCAAAATATCAACAAAGATTATATTAGTAAGTGCCATAAAGTCATCTTACAAACACACTGGTCAACAGTAGCTAAAAAATAGCCAACCCCTTTAAGCAAAGACACAAGGCCAAAATACCCTAAGGCTCAGAGGACTCTTCTTGTTGTAGACAGGGGTCTCTGTAATGAGAAGGACGGTATATGGTGGCCTGAACATGTGGATATTTCATCAATATGTGTTATGTGTGGATTTGACTGAAAACAAATGGGTAGAATGCCAGGGGTGGACTGGCCATAGACCCTACAGGGAAATTTCCTGGTGGGCCAAGACCCATGGGGCCCCCTGAGCCGTCCTCCCGGCCACCAGCTGGGTACATGCCAATCTGATGCTCTCAGCAGTAATTAATGCTAGAAGCACCAGGTACATATACACTTGGCTGGCGGCCGGAGGTTTCCGTCTGAATTCAACCTCATCGTTGTCCTCAGGAAGGTGATATAGTTGAATACTGTCGCGCAGGTGGCAGTATTATTTAGTTCTGCTGGGGCTGTATTTTGTAATGCACTAAGGTATTGCTGGCCCATGCCTACTTGTGTTTCCCTGTCCTACAAAATGGGGCCAGTTTTAGTTTTTTTTTTTGTCCAGGGCTACTTTAAAGGGGTTATCCAACCCCTGAAATGCCTCCCCTCCCCCATATTCGCACTGGTCACTAAGCCTAATAATATGTCAGGACTTCCTGGTCTTTGAGAACAGCCTCATGGGCGATAGACACAAAATGGACCCCACTACTTCTATGGAAGGGTTTCCTAGGCATGCTCTGTGACCTGTGCAGAGGTCAGGAGGGAGTAGATAAGCTGTAATATCACCTATTGTGAATGGTAGATCCTGTGTTATCTATACCAAAGTGATATCTGCCATTGTAATCCTGCCTGTGATGATGAGGTGACTGCTGACAAGTTACAGAACAGAAAACCATGACCTATTATTTGACCTAGTGGTCAGTGCAAAAATT
Source organism: Rhinella marina (assembly GCA_900303285.1). Lineage (NCBI taxonomy): Eukaryota > Metazoa > Chordata > Amphibia > Anura > Bufonidae > Rhinella > Rhinella marina. Next base: position 59,562 of record ONZH01012266.1, read on the forward strand.
GTAGGATTATATACATTTTTTTTTAAATACTGATGGAAACATGGAAAATTTTTAAAAAATCCACGGAAAAAATGCACTATAACAATAGATGCAAACAACATATGGACTAAGCCCTCACTCTATTGATAAAATCTGAGACTCTCAGCCAATACATTCTGATCAAAACACATCTGTGCCCACCTACCCAGCACCACAGTGGTCTCAGGTCAGGCTTTATCATATGCTTAGTTGTTTGGATCTATTGTTATAGTGCACTTTTTTTCTGTGAATTTCTAAATGTAGCCTTGCACATCCGCACATTTTACTATCATAGCATGCAGGATGTTTTGTATCTTTTTTCCGTAAATATTTTTTTGATGAAAATTTAAAAAAAAATCACCATTCTAATAAAATTGTTTCATATTTAAACATGATTTAAACCAGGGATCAGCAACCTTCGGCACTCCAGCTGTTGTGAAACTACTACTCTCAGCGTGCTCTTTCCACTTGTGTGGCAGTTTAGAGAGCAGCCAAGGAAGTGTGCATGATGGGAGATGTAGTTTCACGACACCTGGCATGCCGGAGGTTGCTGACCCCTGATTTAAACAATAGGTGGTTTTCAGTCCCTTTACCCAACCACTAGATGGCAGCGCTGTCCTGTAGTCCACTAGATGGCGCCGCTTTCCCACAGTCTACTGTTGTAAATATCACTGAATCGAACTGAGAATGTTAAAGATCTTATTAAAAGGAAACTGGACCTCCATATTTTAGTGATACCTTCCATCTATAAGGGGCACAACCCCTATCAGGCTCCTTACAGTGGGGGAGATGCCCATATAAAGATGGAAAATTACTAACTCAGATGGGACAAAATACGATTAAATAAGCATTCAGAGGTATTCTGTCTAAATGTGAAAGTCCTCATTAGTAATAGCCACAAAGGTCTCTGTGAGTAATATAATGAATTGTGTTTAGAGAAGGGAATGGAAACTTGGTTTACAACCAGGAGAAATATTTACTTTACTGTATCTGCTCTCTAGAAAATGATTTCACGGTTTACATTAGAATATAACGTTGAGTAACTTTGTAAACACTTTGCTTTGATTATCTTGAGTCTTAAGATTGTCTTATACTCCAGTCACCTTCAAAGCTGCACAGACAATTCTGCTGGTACCTGTACAGAACATATTCTGCCCTGGTGCATTGTGGGAGGTGTGTTTAAACCTGACCCTGTACTGATATAATGATAGAAGTGTCCGGATCTAGAAACCTCACAGATCACATCACTGAATGTGACTGGAGTGTAGGACAGGATGTAACTCAAGAAAAGTGTATATTAGAAGTAGATTTAGTCTTTCACCTGTTTTTCACTTATATAAGTAACAACACTGCCCCATAGAAGATTGCAGACACATCCCAGACATACCTGTGTGCACTGTGTGTCTGTATTACATGTCCAGGAAAAGCACTTTTATTCTGCTGGAAAACAGCTTTATGTATACCTATGTATATTGCATTTCACTCATTTTGGGCTAAAAAGATTTTTTTCTATTGGTCTTTATTAAAAATGCCCAAGCGTTTCTGAGAAACAAGGGTTAAAAATCAGTCTGTTTGTAAGCTGTCACTGTTTTCTTTGACTCCTGCCATCTGATGGCTCACATGTAGCTCTTATCTCTGATCTGATTTTATTAAAGGGGTTGTCCGAGTTATGAATAAGAAAATATATAGTACTTTAAATCTGATGGGCAGCAATATATAACTATGTTAAGCAAGTTTAAAAAAAAAAGATCTATATTTCCTCATTTCCGTGGTTCTCTTCTGGTCTTTGTTTACCTGCAGTAATAACAATCTCTGCTAGAGATGAGCGAACGTGCTCGTAACGAGCACTGTACCGCTCGGCTCCCCTGCGCTCGCATGGGGCAGGCACCGCTTCCGTCGGTGAGGAGGACAGAAGCGGCTGCCTGCGCCCATGCGAGCACAGGGAGCCGAGCAGTACAGTGCTCGTTACGAGCACGTTCGCTCATCTCTAATCTGCCCCTCCCCATTCCTGCTCTGCTCTGGCAAATGCTGCCTGAGTGACATGTCTTCTGGGATACTCAGCAGCATGTTGTATGTGTAGACTACGTCTCAGCTGTACAATGACACTGCTGATACACACAGTCTTACCCTTACCTGTCTTGTAC
>ONZH01012267.1:0-32264 GCA_900303285.1 Rhinella marina
TGTGGAGGCCAAGAGGTGAGACTGTTAAAAATTATTTTGTAGAGCCCCAGAGGTGAGACCTCTAAAAATTATGTGGAGCCCAAGAGGTGAGACCTCTTAACCATTCTTGTGCAGCGCCAGAGCTGAGACCTCTATAAAATTATAGTGGAGCCAAGAGTGAGACTGCTTAAAAATTATGTGGAGGCCCGAGATGGTGAGACCTCTTAAAAAATTATGTGCGAGCCAAGAGGTGAGACCTCTTAAACATTTTGTGCAGCCCAAAGAGTGAGACCTTAAAAATATTGTTGAGAGGCAAGAGGTGAGACCTCTTAAAAATTTTGTGGAGGCCCAAGAGGTGAGAGACCTCTTAAAATTATGTGGAGCCCAAAGAGTAGACCTCTTAAAAATTATGTGGAAGGAGCCAAGAGGTGAGACCTCTTAAAATTATGTGGAGGCCCAAGAGAGAAGAGCCATAAATAGTATATATATTAGTTTTTTACGGAGCAATTCTACCAGGCGGTTAAGGAGCGAGCGAGGAGGAGGTGGAGGAGGAAATGGCACTTCCATTACAGATGGCACTGCACTTTTTGGCTTGCTTTGCCACGGTTGGAGAAGCAAAGTCCGGGTCAATCCACTTTGCGTTCATTTTGATTAGGCGTCAGCCTGTCGGCACTGTCGGTTGACAGGCGGCTGCGCTTATCGGTTATAATGCCCCCGGCTGCGCTGAACACCCTTTCTGATAGCACGCTGGCGGCAGGGCAGGCAAGCACCTCCAAGGCGTACAGGGACAGTTCCAGCCACGTGTCCAACTTGGAGACCCAGTAAGTGTAGGACGCCGAGGGATCGGGGAGGACAGGGTTACGGTCTGCCAGGTACTCCCGCAACATCCGCCGATACTTGTCCCTCCTGCTGATAGCGGGCCCCGCAGTGATGGAAGTTGCACGAGGGGGTGCCATGAACGTGTCCCACACCTTGGAGAGTGTTCCCCTGGTGGCTGTGGGCCTGATGGATGTTGTGGGACTCTGGGAGACCCTCTCCTCTCTGCCGCCAGCGATGGTGGGTGGGAAAATCTCCATCATGTTCTGCACGAGTTCCCTCTGGTATTCCAGCAATCGATTCGTCCTCTCCTCTACCGGAATAAAAGAGGAGACGTTATCTTTATACCGGGGGTCCAGGAGTGCGAAGACCCAGTACAGTTTGTTCTCCACTATCCGGACAACACGTGTGTCCCGGGAAAAGCAGCCCAGCATGAAGTCAGCCATGTGTGCCAGACTCTGAATAGGCATGACCTCACTGCCCCCACCAGAAGGATCACTTGCCATTTCCTCCTCTTCCTCTTCCGCCTCCTCTCCGCCCCATCCGCGCTGAACCAATGGGACGCACACAGCCTGACTGCTACCCTCGCCGCCAGCATCCTCCTCCTCTTCCACAGCCACCTCCACGTCGTCCTCCTCCTCTCATCCTCCTCCTCCTGCAACTGCCACCGTGAAGCAGACAAAAGTGTGGTCTGACTGTGTAGCTCCGTTGCGTCTCCTCCTACCCCCGTCTCCTCTGCGTGCAATGCGTTCTCCCTTATTGCGATGAGCGATTCTTTAAGGACGCCTAGGAGCGGAATGGTTACGCTCACTATAGCGTCCTCGCTGCTGACCTTCTTGGTGGACTCCTCAAAGATACGCAGTACATCGCATATGTCTGCCATCCATGGCCACTCGTGGTTGGCAAACTGAGGGAGCTGAGTTGGAGGCACGCGTGGATTCATTATCTGGTACTCCATCAATGCTCTCTGCTGCTCACACACCCTGGCCAACATGGAATAGGTGGAATTCCAGCGAGTCGGCAGGTCGCACAACAGCCGATGTTGAGGCAAATGGAGGCGTTGCTGGAGTTTTTTTAAGCTAGCAGCAGCTACAGTTGACTTCCGAAAGTGAGCGCACAAGCGCCGCACTTTCACCAGTAGCTCTGCCAGGTTGGGGTAAGTCTCAGAAATTTTTGGACTACCAGATTAAAAACGTGGGCCAGGCATGGTACGTGATTGAGTTCGGCAAGCTCCAGAGCCGCCACCAGGTTACGGCCGTTATCGCACACGACCATGCCTGGTCCTAGCTGCAGCGGCGACAGCCACATCTCCGTCTGCTGCAATATGGCGTCCCTCACCTCTGGGGCGCTGTGCTTCCTGTCGCCCAAGCTGATGAGCTTTAGCACCGCCTGCTGACGTCTCCCCGCGCCAGTGCTGCAACGCTTCCAGCTAGCGGCTGAGGGAGATGTTAAGGCACAGGAGGAGGAGGAGGAGGAGGAGGAGGGGGGTTTATCAGAACCCATGCTGGCAATCTTGGGCGGGGGTGGTAGGTAGGCCGTCTCTGTTTGCGACCCCGTCCCCGCCTCCACTACATTCACCCAGTGTGCCGTCAGAGAAATGTATCGTCCCTGGCCGCAAGCGCTTGTCCATGAGTCGGTGGTCAAGTGGACCTTTGCGCTGACTGCGTACCTCAGGGCCCGCCTGATGTTACGCGACACGTGCTGGTGCAGGGCGGGGACGGCACTCCGGGAAAAGTAGTGGCGGCTAGGGACGGAAATAGCGAGGTGCGGCAGCCGCCATCAGGTCGCGGAAGGCCTGCGTCTCCACAAGCCTAAACGGCAACATCTCCAGGGCCAGCAGTTTGGAGATGTGGCAGTTTAAGGCTTGGGCTTGGGGGTGACTCGAGGCGTACTTCCGCCTGCGGTCGAACGCCTGCGAGATGGACAGTTGTTGGGACGAGGAGTGTGAAGGTGCAGGCGAAGAGGCGGGGGAAGGGGGGGAGGGGTGAAGGAGAAGGCCCCAAAGTAGCAGAGCAGGCAGAGGCAGATGTGGAGGTGTCCTGGCTGGAGGTCTGGACCGCAGTGGCAGCACACAACAAAGGGGAAGAGCAGTGGCAGCAAGACCGGGCGCAGTTTGTATTGCGTTTGCTCTCTCCCACTCAGCCCAGTGCTTGAATTCCAAGTGACGCCGCATGCCTGAGGTGGTCAGATTGCTCTTCTCAGAGCCCCTACTCAGTTTTGAGTGGCAGAGTGTGCAAACCGCGCTCAGTTTGTCATCCGCACAAACATTAAAATATCTCCACACCACAGAAGTACGAGGCCTCGATGGGGGAGCTTCGCGCGACTGGCCGCTGGCGGGAACAGCTTCGGCCCTGCTGGCTGTGGCCTCACTTCTCTGTCTGAACTGTCCTCTGCCTGTGCCATCCCTCTGTGGCCATCCCTCTGCCTGTGGACATCCCTCTGCCTGTGGACATCCCTCTGCCTGTGGACATCCCTCTGCCTGTGGACATCCCTCTGCCTCTTGCTGCCTTTTTCGGTGCTGCGCAGACCACCACCTCTCCACTGCTTTCCTCGCTGGACATCACCCCTGGCCAAGTGGGGTCGGTCATTTCGTCATCCACCAGCTCCTCTTCCACTTCCTCACTCTGCTCCTCCTCCTGCCCACTGGACATTCCAACAGCCTCCCTTGATGGCAACTGCGTCTCATCATCATCATCGCTCATGATAACAGATGCTGGCTCAGGGTCCACATCAGCAGGAGATGGCGAAAACTCCAGTGTTTGGGCATCACTACAAACAAATTCCTCTGCTAGCTCCTGGGATTCTTCCGGCACATCTGAAAAAGGACCCGAAAAGAGCTCCTGGGAGGGGTCAAGGGTGGATGACTCTGTTGGCCAGGTGTGGAGGAAGGAGGGTCAGAGTGAGACTGTGTGGATGACTGGCTGGTGGACAACTGTGTGGAAGCGCTATCGGCTATCCATTGCACCACCTGTTCAACCTGCTCAGGCCTCAACAGCGGTGTAACCCGCCCCCTGCTTAACTGTCCCATAAAGGCAGGGATTCTGGATGAGCGGGATCCTGGCTGATCCTCACCAGCACACATTGTATCCCACTGGCTTCAACAAGGCCCCCAACAGCATTTCCGCGCCCCCGTCCTCGTCCACGTCCACGTCCTATTCCGCTAGCCCCCCTCCGCATTTTATTTTTTTTTTGTTGCAAATACAATATTTGCGGTATATAATTAGGTATGTGAAATACTTTAGCAAGAGAACGCACAGTACAGTGGCCTATTAAAAGGCCTAGATATGTATATTTCAAAGTACACAGCCGTGTAGTAACTGAACAGACGGTGGGTATTTACACCAGGTATGTGAGATAATTTAACAAGAGAACGCACAGTACAGTGGCCTATTAAAATGCCTAGATATTGTATATTTCAAAGTACAAAGCCGTGTAGTAACTGAACAGACGGTGGGTATTACACCAGTATGTGAATATTTAACAAGAGAACGCACAGTACAGGTGGCCTATTAAATGGCCTAAGATATTGTATATTTCAAAGTACACAGCCGTGTAGTAACTGAACAGACGGTGGGTATTACACCAGGTATGTGAGATAATTTAACAAGAGAACGCACAGTACAGTGGCCTATTAAATGGCCTAGATATTGTATATTTCAAAGTACAAAGCCGTGTAGTAACTGAACAGACGGTGGGTATGTACACCAGGTATGTGAGATAATTTAACAAGAGAACGCACAGTACAGTGGCCTATTAAATGGCCTAGATATTGTATATTTCAAAGTACAAAGCCGTGTAGTAACTGAACAGACGGTGGGTATTTACACCAGGTATGTGAGATAATTTAACAAGAGAACGCACAGTACAGTGGCCTATTAAATGGCCTAGATATTGTATATTTCAAAGTACAAGCCGTGTAGTAACTGAACAGACGGTGGGTATGTACACCAGGTATGTGAGATAATTTAACAAGAGAACGCACAGTACAGTGGCCTATTAAATGGCCTAGATATTGTATATTTCAAAGTACAAAGCCGTGTAGTAACTGAACAGACGGTGGGTATGTACACCAGGTATGTGAGATACTTTAACAAGAAACGCACAGTACAGTGGCCTATTAAATGGCCTAGATATTGTATATTTCAAAGTACAAAGCCGTGTAGTAACTGAACAGACGGTGGGTATTTACACCAGGTATGTGAGATAATTTAGCAAGAGAACGCACAGTACAGTGGCCTATTAAAATGCCTAGATATTGTATATTTCAAAGTACAAAGCCGTGTAGTAACTGAACAGACGGTGGGTATGTACACCAGGTATGTGAGATAATTTAACAAGAGAACGCACAGTACAGTGGCCTATTAAATGGCCTAGATATTGTATATTTCAAAGTACAAAGCCGTGTAGTAACTGAACAGACGGTGGGTATGTACACCAGGTATGTGAGATAATTTAACAAGAGAACGCACAGTACAGTGGCCTATTAAATGGCCTAGATATTGTATATTTCAAAGTACAAAGCCGTGTAGTAACTGAACAGACGGTGGGTATGTACACCAGGTATGTGAGATAATTTAACAAGAGAACGCACAGTACAGTGGCCTATTAAAATGGCCTAGATATTGTATATTTCAAAGTACAAAGCCGTGTAGTAACTGAACAGACGGTGGGTATGTTACACCAGGTATGTGAGATAATTTAACAAGAGAACGCACAGTACAGTGGCCTATTAAATGGCCTAGATATTGTATATTTCAAAGTACAAAGCCGTGTAGTAACTGAACAGACGGTGGGTATGTACACCAGGTATGTGAGATACTTTAACAAGAAAACGCACAGTACAGTGGCCTATTAAATGGCCTAGATATTGTATATTTCAAAGTACAAAGCCGTGTAGTAACTGAACAGACGGTGGGTATTTACACCAGGTATGTGAGATAATTTAGCAACGAGAACGCACAGTACAGTGGGCCTATTAATGGCCTAGATATTGTATATTTCAAAGTACAAAGCCGTGTAGTAACTGAACAGACGGTGGGTATCTACACCAGGTATGTGAGATAATTTACAAGAGAACGCACAGTACAGTGGGCCTATTAAATGGCCTAGATATTGTATAGTTTCAAAGTTTACCAGAGGCCGTGTAAGTAACTGAAGACGGTGGGTAATTACCCAGGTATGTGAGTAATTTAGCACGAGAAACGCAACCAATAACAGTGGGCTATTAAATGCCTAGATATTGTATATTCAAAGTCAAAGCCGTGTAGTAACTGAACAGACGGTGGGTAATGTACACCAGGTATGTGAAGATAGCTTTAACAAGAAAACGCACAAGTACAGTGGCCTATAAATGGCTAGATATTGTATATTTAACAAGGGGGGGGGATTTAACCGTCTATGTGGATCAACTTTAGCTAAGAGAACGCACAGTACAGTGGCTATTAAATGGCCTAGATATGTTATTTCAAGTACAAGCCGTGTAGTAACTGAACAGACGGTGGGTATGACACCAGGTATGTGAGATATTTAACAAGAGAACGCACAGTCAGTGGCTATTAAATGCCTAGATATTGTATATTTTCAAATACACAGCCGTGTAGTACTAACAGACGGTGGGTATTTACACAGTATGTGAGATATTAGCAAGAGAACGTACAGTACAGTGGCCTATTAATGCCTAGATATGTATATTTCAAATACAAGCCGTTGTAGTAACTGAACAGACGGTGGGTATTTACACCGTATGTTGAGATAATTTAGCAAGAGAAGCGCACAGTACAGTGGCCTATTTAAAATTCTAGATATTATATTTAAAACACGGACAACTCCACAGTGGCCTAATAAAGCCTAATATCTTCTTCCCTACAAGCAGTATCCCTAATACGGTGCGTTTTCACCATATTGTGAATTAATGAGCCCACGTACAGCTGATATCACGCTCCGCTGTCCAACAGCTAAAATCTGTCCTCCCTTCTCCAGCCTCTGTCCCTGACTAGTTCACGCAGCATATGCGTACGAGCAGGAAGAGCTGAGTTTTTATGATTCGAGGGTCACATGGTTTTTCCAGCCAATCCATGTAGACGCTGTTTTCGCGCTGCCAGCGTGCTCAGCGTGCCTGTCATACCCCCCCTGCATGTTGATTGGTGGAAAAAGAGCGCCAGGGAAGGTGGGAGGGGAAACGAATTCTAAGTGCGCCATCGCCGTTATACTCGATTGAAATCGAGTGTGCCGAATATCGTAGTATTCGATCGAATACCGGCTCGATCGAACACTACTCGCTCATCTCTACTAATAACTATGTATAAATATATCAGGGGTCAGTACAGAGATCTCTCCCATGATCTCTTTATCCCAAGGACAGTGACCATGACGAGAGGACATCCTCTGCACCTGGAGGAAAGAAGATTTGTTCACAAAAATAGAAGAGGATTCTTTACGGTAAGAGCAGTGAGACTATGGAACTCTCTGCCTGAGGAGGTGGTGATGGTAAGTTCACTAATAGAGTTCAAGAGGGGCCTGGATGTATTTCTGGAGGGTAATAATATTACAGGTTATAGTTACTAGATATGGGTTGTTGTTGATCCAGGGAGTAATTCTTATTGCCTGATTGGAGTCAGGAAGGAATTTTTTCCCCTAAAGTGAGGAAAATTGGCTTCTACCGCACAGGGGTTTTTTGCCTTCCTCTGGATCAACTTGTAGGAAAACAGGTCGAACTGGATGGACAGATGTCTTTTTTTCGGCCTTATAAACTATGTTACTATGTTACTATGTTACTAGAAATCGCAGCAACCGGATCTCAGCCGAGGTCCACACCACACACTACAAAGTAGGCAGAAAGTATAAACCGCAGTGAATCCTGGGAGAAGAAGGAATAAATAGAGGAAGACAATTACCACAGCCACAACAGCTGAGGGGAAGAGGTGTGGTAAACAGCAACTAAACCAAGGGAAAAGCATGTCAAATTATGTCACTCTTGAAAGCCACGCAGAACGTCTGATACCAGATGCAAGCCCACTCGTGACAGTAGGTTGACAAGATTGAAAACGTCAATCAGTAGAATTTCGCAGTCACAGACAGGCCCAATGAAAAGACTACAAATGACAGTAGTGAAGAACTATGAAGTTACACAGTGGCACAACGACAGAGTAGGTGGACAAGATTGAAAACGTCAATCAGTAGAATTTCGCAGTCACAGACAGGCCCAATGTAAAGACTGAAAATGAATGTAGTGCAGAATTACGAGGTCACACAGTGGCACAATGACAGAGTGGCCCGACAAGAATGAAAACGTCAGTCAGTAGAATTTTGCAGTCACAGACAGGCCCAATGAAAAGACTGCAAATGACAGTAGTGCAGAATTATGAAGTTACACAGTGGCACAATGACAGAGTAGGTTGTGTGAGGCAGTGACAGGTGCCATTTTTGAGGGGAGATATTTATCGCCCAGAATGCTGCAGAAAGCATTCTAATAGGAGTTTATGTTTGTACCACTAGCGTGCCACCAAGGTGTCTGGACTTGGTGGAGTAAAGACCAGCAGATTATGTGTCCACTGAGGTAGTCAGTGGACACCTTAAGACTTAGAATAGCTGGTTCCAGCTAGTCCGGGTCTGGCTTTTACTGGGAGCAGGCAATGTGCTGGGTGGGTGCCTGTTCCCTATGCTCCAGTCCGGGACTTGGGGCATGCTCATGTCCAGGATTCCTATTTAATCCTGCTGCTGGACTTGGGTGTGTCTCAGTCTGGGGAAGAAGGCAATTAGAGTGAGGTAACACTGACTGTGTGTGCGGTGTTGAATTGTCGTGGCTGCGATCCGGAGTATTTGGTTGTATCGAGTTGGAAGCCTAATAAACAGGACTTTGCTGAACTTTGTGGTGTCCCTGCCTCTTTACACTGGTCAAGTGAGTGCGATTACTTACAGTTGACAAGATTGAAAACGTCAATCAGTAGAATTTCGCAGTCACAGACAGGCCTAATGAAAAGACTGCAAATGACAGTAGTGAAGAACTATGAAGTTACACAGTGGCACAATAACAGAGTAGGTGGACAAGATTGAAAACGTCAATCAGTAGAATTTCTTTGGGATGTGGGTTAGCTGCCACAAAAAGGACCAGGAAAAGAATGACAGACTCTGATTGGGAAAGCTGGCCAGTTGTAATTTAGTAAATATAACCTGTAACATTATTACTCAACCCCTGGACAATCCCTTTAAGTTACTAAGTTATACAATACACTAATCACATTTTTAGGTTGTCTAACCACCTTCTAAGCTCCTGCAAATGACAGTAGTGAAGAACTATGAAGTTACACAGTGGCACAACGACAGAGTAGAGGAGGCAGTGTAAGCAGCTGTAGCATCAGGAGACCAAAGAGCAGCACTACGACAGTATATAGGAGGCAGTGGCAGTAGCTGTAGCATTATGAGGCCACACAGTGGCACAACTACAGGGTGGGCAAGTGGCAGCAACCGTATTAGCAGAATTATGAGGTCAGGCCAGAGTGGCACGATGAGGTTATGAGGCCAGAGTGGCACGACGACAGAGATGAGAAGGGAAAATTCTCTGTGCCCGAGGAATTGATGTAGACCAAGTGTCAACCATTGTCAAGTTTGACCTGCACAGTGTGCAAGTGGCAGCAGTACTGTTGGAATTTTGAGGCCACAGAGTGGCACAATGACAGACCGTGGAAGTGGCAGCAGCAGCAGTAGAATTTTGAGGCCACAGAGTGGCACAATGACAGTAGAAGGTCTGGCAGAGTGGCATGAGGACAGTGTAGAGGAGGCAGTGGCAGTAGCTTAGCATTATGAGGCCACAGAGTGGCACAATGACAGAGTGTGGAAGTGGCAGCAGCAGTCTTAAAATTTGGAGGCCACAGAGTGGCACAATGACAGAGTGTGTAAGTGGCAGCAGCAGTCGTAAAATTTGGAGGCCACAGAGTGGCACAATGACAGAGTGTGGAAGTGGCAGCAGCAGTCATAAAATTTGGAGGCCACAGAGTGGCACAATGACAGATTGTGGAAGTTGCAGCAGCAGTCGTAAAATTTGGAGGCCACAGAGTGGCACAATGAAAGAGTGTGGAAGTGGCAGCAGCAGTCGTAAAATTTGGAGGCCACAGAGTGGCACAATGACAGAGTGTGGAAGTGGCAGCAGCAGTCGTAAAATTTGGAGACCACAGAGTGGCTCAAGTGTGGAAGTGGCAGCAGGAGTAGAATTTAGAGGCCAGGGTGGTACGAAAAGAAAGATAGGAAGGTAAAAGTTCTCATAACCACTAATGTCTGTGCCAGAGGAATTGACGTAGAACAAGTGTCAATCGTTGTCAATTTTAATTTCCGAGTCAGAGGCTCACCGAGCAAATATCACATGTCTGTAAGTTTAATTTCCGAGTCAGAGGCCCACCGAGCAAATATCACATGCCAGTAATTAAAATTTCCGTGTCCCTAAAATCACCAATGTCTGTAAGTTTATTTTCCGACTCAGAGGCCCACCGAGCAAATATCAAATGTTTGTAAGTTTAATTTTGAGGCAACAGATTAGTCCGATGACATTATGGAGCCAGTAGTAGTAGTAGCAGCAATAGCAGCATGGGCAGACTACAGAATGGTACGATGACATTATGTAGGCAGTAGCAGCATCAGCAGACTATACAGTAGCACGAGTAACAGTGTGGGGAGGTGGGTGGCAATAACACTACCCGCTGATGATGGTGGGTGTAAGAAGGAGCATCAGATGTGTGGCATCAGGCGGGTGGCAGCATCAGAGTATTTGGTGAGGCAGGTAGCCAGCCAGAAGAAACAGTCAAAAAACAGCATGAATGATCTAATGTGACGCATCCGGCATTGGTGGTTGGAAATCCTGGCTGATCCACGCCTGATTCATCTTAACAAAGGTCAGTCTCTCCACATTTTGGGAGGACAGGCGAGTTCTCCTTGGGGTAACTATGGCTCCCGCCGCACTAAACACCCGCTCTGATACCACACTACTGGCCGGGGAGAACAGCTTTTCCAAAGCAAACTCGGCCAGTTGCGGCCACAAATCTAGTTTTGATGAGCTGATGTTGCTGGGGGTCGAAGACCGAGTTAACCGTCCAAGAACTGCTGGGTTTCTGTTCAAAACACGACCGGGATAATACCGGGAACTCAGGCCTCTCAAAGTGACCCCTGCTGCAACCCCCCCCCCTTACTCTGCTGCGACTTGTGCCTGTTCCAGAAACATTTTTGCCACTGCCCCTCCCCTGTGAAGGGCCTGTCAGCTCTCTGTCTGACATACTATTTGATAAAACATTTAAAATAAAAGGAAATTAAGAAACCCCCTAAAAAATATACTTTGCTCACTGCCTTGCACAACGGCTTAACTATTTCTTTTTGAAATAACGTCACCCACAGAGTTGGTTAGCAATGGGTTGCTGCACTGCACTACAATGGGTTACTGCACAGCACTACACACTATATGACGCTTTTCGGGTTTGCTAACACACTCCAAAAACGTTTGTAGAAACAGCAAGCACCACAGAATGGCTTAAGTATTTCTTTTAAAAATAATGACACCCACAGAGTGGGGTAACGCTGGGTTACTGCACTGCACTACACACTATATGGCGTAACAATGGGTTACTGCACCGCACTACACACTATATGTCGCTTTTCTGTTTGTTTGGCGACTGACGCTGCGACTATTTCTTTAAAATGAACAAGACGACAAACATGGCTTAAATATTTTTTTGGCTAATCAACTTCACAGAGGAAGTTAGTTAACAAAGCAGCAATACACACTATATGACCCTTTTCGGGTTTGCTAACACACTCCAAAAACGTTTGTAGAAACGGCAAGCACCACAGAACGGCTTAAGTATTTCTTTTAAAAATAACGACACCCACAGAGTGGGGTAACACTGGGTTACTGCACTGCACTACACACTATATGGCGTAACAATGGGTTACTGCACCGCACTACACACTATATGTCACTTTTCTGTTTGTTTGGCGACTGACACTGCGACTATTTCTTTAAAATGTACAAGCTGCCAATCACGGATTAATTTTTTTTCTCCCAAACACAACACAAAAGATAATTTATTTTTTTTTTTATATGTACCCCCAAACAAGGCTTTGACCATGTTATTGCACTGCAACAAGGAACACAAGTGGTGCTTCTTTGAATAAAGCACCCCAAAACAGCCTTTAAAACGGAGTGCAGTATGTAACAGGCTAACACCAATGCCCAGTCACTGCTGCTCAGTGTAACAGAATTGTGATTTCCCTACCTGATATTCCCCTATTAATTCTGTGTAAAAATCCTCCCTATCATTTCCCTGCAGTTCTGATTATCTATTCCTGAACTCTTCAAACTTCTTTCTTTTCTTTAACAAGGTTTTGCTATCACTTTCCCTACCGCTCCTCACGTCTGTCCCTGCATAAGTCCAATGGCAAATGGCTGAATCGAGGAGTACAGGGATATTCATAGGGCTGTCACATTACAGGACCTGGCTGGCTGCTAATTGGCTACATGTCTGCATGTTATCGCATTGTGGGTGTTTCCTTCTTTCTCCCAGAGTTCTTTTCCCCATGTCATGCCATGTGCTTACAGCCATTTTAGAAATAAAAAAGAAGATTTGTTACCATGAATCGCTAGGAAATTCAACTTCGTTGCAAATCGCATTTTTCCTGAAATTCTGATCGAATTCCACTTCATCAGATTCGATTCGCTCATCTCTAATCTGAGCTCAAATCTTTTTGCATGTTGGCATACTGACAGTTGCCTTCCTGAACTTTAACCTCATCCTGCTCCTAACTACAAATTATCCTGATTCTTCTGGTACTTTGTCCTGGTGTCCTTGATCCCCGTATGTCAGCAGCCTATCACTCCTTGGTGGTTGGATCAGTGGATCCACACCCACAGATTGTAAGCCTTGGACAGGCTGTTTTGGTTGAAAAATATCCTTAAAGGATTATCTCACTTCAGCAAATGCCATTTATTACGAATATCGACAAATTTCTGACAAGATTCGTTCTTAATACGAATTTACTTGGTCGAATTTGTCTTAAAAAATAATTGTTGTTTTGCAAACATTCCTACACAAATTACGAACATACAGTCAGTTTTGTTGTAAGTAAGCAATACGTAAGCATTAGCGTACAAAGTGCGTACGAATCCCTAGCGTACTATTGACTCACAATTGCATCATACGCACAAGGCTAGGCCGTGGCGTACAGTCTTTAGAGGCAGTCCATATGAGGTAGAAAAGTAAGGTGCTAACTATCCGGCTAAGTGTATAATTTAGTAAAAAACACTGTACAATAAGTACATAATAGGGCACATTGCAGTACCTGAAAAGGAATACACACAATGGGCTAAAGTGCTTGAACGTTGCTGAACCTGTAAAAACATTATTGCTAAAATACAACAAAGACAATTATGCAAACATTTTAGTGCAATTTTTACATTTGCAAGCATAAAAGGCTCAGATATACGTTTGAGTCTCTCCTCGTGGCTGCTTGCCATGATAAAACACTAGAACACAGTCCAAAATTCAATTGTAATCCACGTGAGGTCATTTTGTAATCCAAATTGGTAACATGTAATCTACACGGATAATATAAAATAGCAGCAAATAGAGAACCCTCTTTGCAAAGGGGGCTCCCAATTGACCTGAGAAGGGGGGGGAATAGGCGCGCTTAAGCGCAACTGGGAATTTTCTGCAGAATGGGGTGGGGGAGTCCTGACAAGCCATGTCCATCTGGGTGAGAGTCAAACAAGGGGCAATACAAACTAAACAAAACACCCGTCCATGCAGTCCATGGTGTGGCTCCCATTGGTCCTCCTGAGGTGTCCATTAAATCACTCAGTCAGTAGAAGGGTTCCTCAGATGAGATCAGAGGATGCCTCCTGTAGGCCAAGCTCGCTGCCGTGGTGGAACTCCACTGCCCTCTTCTTCCAGAAGTCGGACTTGACCAGGTCCGGGTGGTGGTCACGCTGGTGAGCACTGCAGCCACTTGCGCCTTTACTTTTCCGGATTGTACTGCCGGGACAGCAGGAGTAAGGACTTCTGGCTGCAGCATTTGAGGCAAGGTTGCACCCAGGGAAGAAGCCCCAGCTCCCCTGGCTGCTGCTGACTTCATTTTCCAGGGTAGTTGGTACTGGTGGATCACCATGGACTGGAACTTAAAAGATGAAGTCTTCAGCTGACCCAGGTGAAAGAACTGTGATGGTGGTGGCATTGGCAGTCCAGGGATCAGAGGCTCCGGGTGTGGCTGTGCCTTCTCCCTGAAATGGAGAGTGCCATCTGGTGACTCCTGAAGGCAGCGCACTGGTAATTCGCCTAGTGGTTCCTATGGCCAAACTTCAGGTGATGCTGTAGGGACCAGGGGCTTAGGTAATACAGTAACCCCGGTAGTAAAGGGGCCTTTCAGGGATGCCATGGGGTGTATTCCACCTGTTCCACGTACAGGCTGTGACAGGGTTGGGGCAGGTACGGCCGTTTCACTGACCTGCAGCCCACAAAGTACTCTTTGCCGTCCTCTTCATTCGCCAGGAAGCCAGAGCCTCGCTCCACAGGAAACCACAGGATGGTTCCCTTTTGCCGCCCCAGTGTAGGGTCTCCTGCCCTTGGATGGTCCAGTACTTGGATGACCCAGTCCTCCACTGCTTTCTTGTAGTCCCATAGGGTCTGGGCGAGGGCCGTCACTGATGCTGGCACAATCGGGTTCTGCCGAATGGAAGGTGTTGTGGTTGTTGTTCTCCTCCTGGGCGGCGCACCAGCTGCAGCAGCTGCACCAGCCGGCAAGGCGAATATGGAGTTGTGACGCTCTGATCTCTGGAACGGGTGCTGGTTTGGGGTACTCGTCCCCAAAGACCATCTCTCCCCACTTGGGTCACAGTTCTTTCGCCATGCTGTTTGTCGTGATCTGACTCTGGATCTTGTTCACTGCTGGCTTGAACTGGAGAGGAAAGCGGAATAATGAGGGAGGTCTTCACTCCCTATACGTGCAAATAGTTAGTTCCCGGTGGGCCGGGATGGTTTTTCCCGCTTCTGAGGGGGGCGTATCTTCACTTTCCCGCTCTTGAGGGGGAGTATTGTCATTTTCCCGCTTTGAGGGGCCGGGGGAGGGGGCAAGAAGAATGTTTGCGTTGCGTACGTTGGGTACGTAGCGTATGTAGCATTAGCGTTCAGAATTTTAAGAACATTTACGAATAATATGAAGCTAATCTGAAAAATCTGGATTCACTTCGGAGTAGGAAAAATGGAGGATTTGATATGAATTTACGAAGCGGCAAATAGATTCGCTCATCTCTAGATGTAATCATGATATGCAGGCTCCCTCAATCCTATTTTTCACATTACTATGCATAGGGAATAATCTGTTAAGTAGCAAGGGATGGTTGAGCCTGCATCTTATGAATTCCTTAAACTCTTCATTTGCAGTGGTTGCATTTAAGTAGGACATAAATAAGATTTATACAATGTAGAACACATTTATAAAGTCTTGCAAAGTAGTCCATGAAGGTCATTTGAACCCACTACCATTTGCAAACATTTTTACTTATTAAATGATTTGCTAATGGAAAAAGGGTCATTTGCATGCAGGGGAGGGCAGCTTGGGTCTCAGTGTCTAAAGGCGAGTTTATGCTGTCAGATGGAGCAGGCTATTCCCTACTCGTCAGTGAAGGTGAAGCATCACATTTACGTGCAGCGATCCCCTCCACTGTATAAGGGTTAGGTGATGGCTAGTGTCATTGCTCATTCCCATATAGATTGGTTGTTTCTGGGTGGCAGAGTGCGCGTTTAGACAGCATGATCTGCTGCCTAGAAATGATTATTTAGGTGTCTACATGAAAGTTTGTTTCACCCAATCAACCAACATCCTGCACATTCATCAGGTGATCTGTAGCTATGGCACTGGCAGATTATCAGCAATGGACGTTTGTACGAACGTTCATCCCCAATAATCTGCCTGACAATCAGTGTAAATCCACCTTAAAGCAGTGCAACTATAAATATAATCTTGTTATATTATGATAATGATCTCAGTTATGCACACTTTTGTTTTAAGTGTTTTTAGATAGCAAATTATGCTTTTTTTTTACTGTGTTTTGTTATATCACTAAAATATTATTTTTATTATTATGAATATCAAACCTCTTTACATAAAAAAAGATAAGGTCATGCTTTTCTTTCATTATGCTATATCTTTGTCATCACTACTTCTTAGTTAGCAAGACCGCTATTATCAGGAAAACCATGTTTTATTCCAAGCCCGTGTCATCTCTCAAAATAATGAGCACCAAAAATGCAAATACATATCGATTTATGCAGAGGTCACTAAATGTGACAAGCAATCTGTGAAAAAGTTACTTGGAAAAACTAACTTATAAAAAAGTAATTGGAAAGATGACTGTAACCTTTCTGTAATGAATAGCAATAATAAATGGCTTTTGTAGTGTTCTGTTGACCCTGTCAAAATAGTAAGGTGGTCTCTCTGTAACCAATTCATGATTTTGATCTATACTGTAATCAGAAGATAAGGATATGACATCATTCATTAATGGATCCAGTCAATGTTTGCATACATTTTGGCAGGAAGCTTCTTAATTCATTTATTTTGGCTAAAAGGTCATAAGAATAAAAATGAAACAATTTATCATTCTTAGATTTAAAGATCTGCTTATATTTCCTTACACTGCTACTTTATTTTGATGTTGGTGTAAAAAAAAATACAATTTTTTTTATTGATTTCTAATTCAGTGCATAGGAAGCAACAAAATAGTAAATGAAATCATTTTAATGTTTGTCTCTATTTAGAAACTCACCAGCGTTCCTTTCAGTGACCTTAAAGGGGTATTCTCATCTTAGTCAATGGGGGCATATTGCTAGAATATGTCCCCATTGCCTTATAGGTGCGGGTCCCACCGCTGGGACCCGCAACTATATCCAGAACTGAGCCCCCGAACTGAATGAGGGCGCACTGCGCATGCGCAGCCGCCCTCCATTCATTTCTATGGGGCCGCCGAAAATAGCCGAGTGCTGGCTCGGCTACTTCCGTCGGCTCCATAGAGATGAATGGGAGCGGTGGCCGCGCTTGCGCGCTGCGCTCCCATTCATTTCTATGAGCGCAGCGGGGAGCTGCGCCTGGTGGTGGCCGGACCCCCGGAAACCCCCGGGGTCCTCCAGGCGCAGAGCTCCCTGCTCCGTTCTGGATATAGGTGCGGGTCCCAGCGGTGGGACCCGCACCTATAAGACAATGGGGGCATATCCTAGCGATATGCCCCCATTGTCTAAGATGAGAATACCCCTTTAATGCAGATATTTATATTAGATAGTTATTTTGCATTATGTTGCTGCTGTTTCTCTTTTGCGTTCCATGGTGGGTTTTTTTATCCTCTACCTAGCCATGGTGACTTGGGTCTTGCTTGCTTTTTGAAGGAATAACTTGCAGTCATAATAAAGGTGAGTTAAAAGTCAATGAAACTTCTAGTGACCACTTTTCTGCTTGCATTTATTGCACTTTATTGCATTCATTGACACAAAGTAAAATGATGGTCAATTAAGAATTACGGGAGTAGTTGCTAGGCAACCACTCTGAGTGTGTTTTGAAAACTAATAGGAACTTTTTTCACAGAAGAGAGCTATTCCTGGAGATAGCAATGCAATGAGACCTTTTAATAGTACACACATCATTACATAACCGTATGCTAAAATACTAAAAATGCTATTTTTGTTCTTTATCATTTCCTTTGTTCAATCATAAACTTAGAATGATGCCTCCCACGTGTGTTCTGTTGTTGTTCTTACTCAAGCTAAATAAAATTGAAGAGTAAAATGAAATTTTGAAAAAAAAACACTGATTTTTTTTTTAAAGATCTTCTGTAAATGCATATCATAAGAATGTAAAGTGTTCAGAATTTAACTGAAATCCATAAATTCAGCATAATTCATTTTGTGCTTACTCAAACTGAAAAGAATATACTAAATATTATTTTGCAGAACTATTTAAACATTTCAACAATACTAGTAAATAGAATACAGAAATATTACATTCACATGACTGTGGGAAAAAAATGGCTGTTAAAAACAGTAAAACATTTTAAACGGATGTTTTTCATGGGTGGCATACTGAAAACAGTCCCCTTACATTGCAAGGGGGCTGTCTATCAATGACAAAGGATAAAATAGGACATGTCCTATTGTTTAACAGCCCTTATTCATGGGCCATTAAAAAAAACAGCTGTGTGAATAAATCTGTAGCCAGCAATGGTTCCGAAAACAGTCGTGTGAATATGTTTTTATAAAACATGCTATATTTTTACACAAGGTACATGTCTTTTGTTAATTTCTTGACTGCACAGACTAGGCGTGCACTAGAGAGAATTCAGATGCTGTGTCTGCTCCAAGTGGTGTTATAAAAATGTAAGATCCCAATGCTTATTTGTGATAGGGTTATTATTTAAATAAAAAAGTAAAAACATGAATATAAGAGTGATGCACTGTAAGACTAAGGTATACTAGTGGAAACATGGGAAGTTTTTTTAGTAATTCTTATTCCTTGACTTTGCTCTTTCTAACAGATTACTTATTCTTCATTACAATAGAAATATTTTCTATGCATCCCTACACCAGCATGAAATATGAATAGACAGTCTCCTCTTTGTAAGGTCCTTGCCCCAATAATTATAATGAATAGGTGCTGTGATAAAAGGCCTTATAATATATATAATAATTCATATTTTCTAGCTTTTTTCATCCTTCCTGCCCCTTTTAAAGTATTGCAAAACAAATTAAATTTGCAAGCCAAAAGATAAATCACCACCAGAAAGCTTGTACAAGGAGTCTAACCACATTCTTCATGCCCCTATTGCCATTAACCATCAGTCTTGTCTTTCCCCTTGCACCTGTCTTCCCCCATTGTGTACTGTCTCTGGTTTATATGTTGTCTTTTCTCTCCTTCTGTGTCAATTTGAGTCAGCATACTTGACAGTGAGTAGATAGCTGGTTGAAGGAGCTGAGCTCTGGAGCTGAAGACGTTTTAGGGTTGCCATTGTGGTGGCACTAAGAAGGCGCTTTGCACCCTTACATCAGTGCTACATACTCAAGGTAGGAGGGACATTTCCCCTGAAATACAAAGATGTAGGATGATGATAAATATCTACGATGTACAACTAGAGCAGAGCATAATTCCTATTACTGCTAGAATGTTTAAAATAAATGGGTGTTACATGTCGGGGGAGTTCCTGAATATTGTACTGTGCAGGGCCACACCACCAACAGATAAAACCCAGATGTATTTATTCATGAGATTTTAGTAGGAATAATTAATAAATTATTTACCCAAACAGATCTTTTAAGATTGATGGCAAGTCCACTTTAATAGTAAGATGTGTTTAGTCGATGTACCCTGAAAATGTTTGCCACCTGCTACTGAACATATCACAGAAGCCTGTATATTGGACTGAGGACTTTGAACTGATTGACATTGACCCCTCTAGCCTGACATGGGTCAATTGCACTTGATTTGACCACTCTGTAAGTTATTATTCTTTAGTTTCAATAAAATTGAGTTGGAGGATGGACAGCTGGTGTCATGTTCCTGGTGACATATATGGCACCTGTTTACAAACAGCTACAACAAACTGTATTGATGGTCGGATAATTAAAAAAAAAAAAAAACCTATAATGAAGTCTGATAAAAAGGAAATGGTACAGTAAGTGCCAAAACTGTATTTATAACAGATGAATTGGATGTGTGAAAATCCAATAGAATGACTCATAAAGGATGCCTTCAGTGCATCGCAAGCTGCTGTAAAGAACATATGTACAACAGTGCTCAAAATATATTATTTGTGTTTCTACAGTGAGATCTTCTAACTGAATTTTCAGATAAACTCTAAACATCGAGTTGCAACAATCTTTTTCAAGACATTCATTTTTTTTCAAAGTTTACCATGAATAGGGTTGAGCGAATCAAAGTATCCAAAGTCGACTTTGATATGGAATTTCCTTGTGCTTTGTGGTAACAAATAAACTTTCCCCCAAAATGACAGTAAAGAAAAAATTAAAAATTCAACTCACCTTATCCATTGGAGCGCCAAGAGGCCACTGCAGCCATCTTGATCGAAGATTCTTCACGAAATCTCTTGCCCAGTGACATATGATATCACCACAAAGGGTAGCATGGTGACATCATCATGAGCGGTGCGAGATTTTGCGTCGGAACTTCAATCAAAATAGTCGTGGCAGCCTCTTCGCGCTCAAATGGATAAGGTGAGTTATTTTTTTTTAACTGATTAACCCCTAAAATCCCTAATTGTTAATCGCAGATGACTCAATCCTCTGGCCTCTGAGGGATTCAAAGATGGGGGCGGCATATTCGCAGTTTCCCTTCATTGTACCCACTGCTTCCAAAAAATGTGCTCTGTGACAAAGCTGTCACAAAGCAAATTTCTTTATGAAATTCAACAAGGCAAACTAATCGAATTTTTGAAAACTTTGTCAACACTAGCCATGAACATTAAATGCCTTAGATAATTTAATGCTACTTATGCCAGATACCTCCAAAATCACACTTAAACTGAAGCAGAATGATAAACCATATAGCTTAAGGGGTTTCCAATCTTATTAAAACACCATAAATGTCTGAAAATGAGTTAAACAACAAATCTGCACGTACAGTAAAAATTCTCTGCTATGTCATGGTCCCCGTTGATATTTGCTTACTATGCCCAAGATTTGTTTTGTAATGTCAGCAGATTATCCTTTTCAATCACTGTGCACTTATACCATCTGTACTATCACAAAGAAGTAAGCATTGACCAGTGAAACATCGGTGTGGTGAAGAGAGGGATTTTGAATGTAAAGTGCATGTGTACTTTTAGCCGTATGCAGCTTGGACAAAGTTTTTTTTCTCAGTAGGTCAGAAGACCCCTTTAAGTATATCACTTTCTATACAGAATGTGATGTAATACACAAAGAATACAAGACGTTTCTGGGATTGCCATATTGATAAACTGTTCTCAGGATAGTTCATCAATATGAGATCGGCAGAGGTCAGACTCCCAGGAACCGCACCGATCAGCTATATGAGGAGACAGCAGCATTCCGGTGAGCAACAGGCCTTCTTGCTGCTTACCAAGCCCGCCATCCATTTTACAGCATCCCTGCTTAGTATCGCAGCTCAGACCAGTCACTTGGGACTGAGCTGAACCTAGGCTATTTGTCCAATGAACGTGATGTGACTAGCCAAGGAAGCCTCTTCATACAGTTTATCACTAGAAATTCCAGTACTCTGACTCCCACCAATCTCATGAGGATAGGTCATCAATAGGGATGAGCGAACCGAACCGTAACGAACCAGATTCGTTACGAACTTTCCCAAAAGTTCGGTTAGTCACCGAACCGAATTTTGATAAAGTTCGTAACTAATCTGGTTAAAATAACGGCGACGCCAAATATACGCATATTTATTGAGAATGTACGCTAATGCGTACGCTAATGCGTTAGAATTCATAAAATGCGTACACATTAGCGAACATTCTCAAATATGCGTATATTTAGGGTATGGAATATGCCGTATTCCTTACCCTAAATATACGCATATTTGAGTTTACATTCTCAAATATGCGTATATTTTGTGTCGCCGTTATTTTGAGCGAACCGAACCAAACCGTAACGAACCAGATTCTTAACGAATCTGGTAAAAAAAAAAAAACGGCGATGCAAAACTGTACTTTTTTCACAGAATAGACCAGGATACAAGGGATTATTACTCCTATAATCCCTTGTATCCTGGTTTTCTGTGAAAAAAAGATGTGTGACGTCACCCACACAGACCAGGAAGTGCCTGATCGCGCCGACATTTTGTCAGTGCGTCTTCAGACATCCAAGAGAAAGGAGATCAATAGATAGAGAGGGAAAAGAGATAGATAGATAGATAGATAGATAGATAGATAGATAGATAGATAGATAGATAGATAGTCAAACAAGTAGATATATACAGGGAGAGATAGAGAAGAAATAGAAAAAGTTAGTGAGAAAAGCAGGAGAGAGGAAGAGAAAGCTAGATATAGAAGTTAAGGTGATAGATAGGGAAAGAGGCTGAGAAAGCAAGAGATAGGTAGAGATAGGGAGAGGAAGTCATATAAATAAAAAAATTGTGTCATCTAGGGAGAGATAGGGTGAGAAAAAAAAATTGTGAGTCAGGACTCTAGCATTCCTGTTCTGTGACCGTACACGCTACACGTTGCTGCTCAGCTGGGTGCTGTCAACCCCGTTAAGCCACAACAAAAACAGTTAAAAAAAAACTTCAAAAAAAAGTTATAAACAAATTAAAAAAAAAATTAAAAAAGTTTAAAAAAAAAGATAAAAAAAGTTATAAAAAAAAAATAAAGTTTAAAAAAGTATTAAAAAAATATATCATTACATTTTCCCCCACACAATAAAAAAATGTCCAAGCGTCCTACTTCCAGCACTTCCCAGGCAAGGAGTGCAACAGGAGGCGGTGAGGGTAGAAGAAGTGGCAGCACCAGGCCCGGTGGCAGCCGGGGTAAAAGGCGTGGCAGCAGGGTGCAGCTACCCCTGACGGCCACTGGTCAAGTAAGAACCACACAGCCAGCGGTTCTAGATTAGCTTACCCAATCCTCCAGTTCCACCGCCCAAAGCTCCCAAACGAGGAGTCAAGCATCCGCTGGATCATCTGACACCACCCTTACATAGGACGGTCAGCGAGAGTCCTCTGCCCCGTCCCCTGTTATTAGAATGCCACTCTCCTTTGGGGCACCTTCTGCCAGGCAACTCTTTGCAAACCTTGATCTGCCCTTGGAGTCTCTACCACTTTTTAGTGATGAGGAGGAGGAGGAAGTCCACCAAAGTCAGCGGGTGGAAGGTACTGAGACTCCAGAGGAAGTGTTGGCTGTAAGCAGTCAACAGAGCCAGGGAGGGGCATCCAGTTCCACACCTGATATCCTGTCCCAGCCACCGGAGGAAAGTAGCAGTGGTCCTGACTTTGATGATGATGTCGCTGATCGGACGTGGCGCCCTCAAGCAGCATTATCCTCAGCATCATCGGTGGAGGAAATAGAGGTGCCACCGACACAGCAACATCCCACTATTGCAAGCAACCGAGGCACAAGAGGGAGGGGTAGAAGAGAAGCTACTAGGCAGAGATCACCCTCTCAAAGCCTTGGTCCTGAGAGGGCACCCTCAGGCAGCAGTGGCAGTCAACAGCCAGCAAGACCCCCCGTGGCTGTCAGCAAACCACGGTCCTCAGTCGTCTGGCAGTTCTTCCGCCAGGGGACAGATAAGCATATTGCTTTGTGCCTGCTGTGCAATGAGAGGGTCAGTCGTGGTAGGGGAGATAATCTGGGGACAACATCCATGCGAAAGCATATGGAAAGGCAACACCAACAGGCCTGGAAGAACCGTGACCCCAATACCACCTCCTGCCATGATGCACCATACACTGCAGATCCCATCATGCCTCATCCTCTCACTGGAACTCAGGGCTCGTCAGCCTCAGTTGCCAGCAGCAGCACAGTGTCACTGCCATGTACACCGCTAATGAGGCAGCAATCCCTGACTGAGTCCATGGGCAGACGTCAGGTGTATTCCAGCAGCCATCCCATGGCCCAGAAACTGACCAGACACCTGGTTAAGCTGCTGGTGCTTCAGTCACTGCCCTTCAACCTTGTGGACTCCCAGCCTTTCAGGGATTTCATGGTGTGTGCGCACCCCAGATGGCGAGTCCCCAGCCGCCATTACATCTCTGGAAAAGCTGTCCCATCACTGCACAGTTATGTGCAGAAAAAGGTGGGCGACTTATTGGGACTCTCGGTGTCCAAGAGTGTGCACCTGAGTGCTGATGTCTGGTCCTCAAATTATGGGCAAGGGCAGTACATATCTGTTACTGCCCATTGGGTCAACATCCTCCCAGAAGACCATCAGGAAGTTGGACCATTCTTGCCACTGTCACCTCCACGGTGCTTTAGGGGGCCAGCAGCGGGAAGCAAAAGTTCTGCCTCCACCACCTTGCAAACATCCGCCGCTTCTACTGCATTACAACCTGCCCTGGTGTCTTACCACTGATGTCAGGCCCGGAGCTCTCAGGCTGTCCTCCATTTGGTGAGCCTGGGTGAAAGGAGACATAGTGGGCAGGAGCTCCTCTGGACCATCAGGGAGGAGGTAGATCAATGGCTGACCCCATGTCAACTAACGGTGGGAAGTGTGGTAGCAGTAGCAGACAATGGGAGGAACATTGTCTCTGCAGTGCAGCAGGGAGGGCTGAGTCATACACCTTGTATGGCACATGTGATAAACCTCATAGTGCACAGGTTTCTTCGATCATTTCCTGCACTACAAGACCTTATGAGGATGTCACGCAGAGTGTGCAAACACTTCAGCCACTCCTACACTGCAAGGAACACCCTGATCAGGATCCAGAGACAGCGCAGTCTGCCCCAACATCGGCTAATCTGCGACGTGCCAACACGCTGGAATTCTGCCTCCATATGCTGGACCGCCTGTACGAGCAAAGGTCAGCCGTTACAGACTACCTCATGGGGCAATCAGGCTGCTTCACGCCACACTGCGACTTCCAAGTCACACATTGGCAGATGATGCTTGAAGTCTGCCAATTGTTGATCCCTTTTGAGGACGCAACTTTGTTTGTGAGCAGGAATGACTATGGGATCAACGACATCATCCCACTCGTCCATGTTCTGGAAAGTGCGCTGAAAAGCATCATCAGCGAGGATTCCCAGGCCACCACTCCAAGGCTGAACATCGCCTTGAGCCCAGAGATGGATGAAGTGCAGATGGAGGGTGAGGAGGAGGAAGATGTCCATGCCCAGCCATTCCACACACCGCCACCTGGCTTCTCTGCCTCTCAATCACAGGAGGAGATGGAGGATGAGGTGGTAGAGGAAGCGGAGGAAGACCCCAGCAGACCCTGGAACTATACCGAGGACAGTGGAGAGGAGAGGCGCTCATTGTCCTTGGTGCAGATGGCAAGGTGCCTACGGGAGTGTCTGAGGAGTGACAGCCGGATTGTGGACATCCGCCAGAGGGACCAATACTGGCTGGCCACCCTGGTGGACCCTCGCTTCCGCCGCAAAATGGCTGAATTTTTCCCACCATCAGAGAGGGAGGCAAAACTGGGGTACTACCGGGACCTACTCACCAGACAGCTGGTCTCTACTTACCAGCGAGACCAGCCAGGTTCCCAGACAACATCCACTCGGGGGGAACCAGCGCGCTCCACTACCACCACCACTAGTGGAGGCGTGAGAAGTCGCTACAGCCTCCAAACGCTGATGAGCGATTTCATGCAGCCAGCTGCTGAAGAGGGGACACAACACCGGACTCATGGCATGGACCAGCATGAGCTCACCCACCAGGTCACTGCCTACCTGGATTGTACCCTGCCCCAAAGTGTCACCAACCCCGTGCAGTACTGGGCAGAGAAACTGGACATTTGGCCTCAACTGGCAGAGTTTTCTTTGGCTCTGCTGTCCTGCCCAGACAGTAGTGTCACGTCAGAGAGGGTGTTCAGAGTGGCGGGTAATATTGTAACACGGCAAAGAACGAGGCTCTCTTGCCACAGTGTTGAGATGCTGACTTTTATAAAGATGAATCGTGCCTGGATTACATCGGATTATACCACCCCCCTGCCTGATGTGAATGACTAAGTCATCAGTCACCCGTCTTGCATGGCAATCCGTGTGTCCAAGAAAATGACCTTAAGATCCCAAATATGTGCCCAACGTAAAAATCCGTAATTTAACTTATTAAGTAATGTTCCCCCCTTAGACCCCAAATTAAAAAAAAAATCACCTTAAAAATTCCCTACTTAATTCGGATACATTTAAATAAACAGAACCCCATCTCCAAATTTTATGCCCATGGTGTGTTGGCCATTTAACATCTCCACACCAGCTTAATGCCTCACACCAGTGCACCGTCCAACCCATACCCCAAGAACAGTACCATCCCTAAAATAATCCCCACGACTATGCTTTACAAAGTGGGGATTTCACCTTTGTGAACTATAGCCGTGGGGTTCTATCCCTGGCTTACGTGCCAAGGAACACTACTCACCGTTTTGTGAGCGGGTACTAACTGTTCTTGAGGTATTTTGTTAATATCATGAGAGTAGTAAAATCTCGCACCGCAAATCCCGATGGGGTTCTTCTCTGTGCGAATGATTTCACGCCTCTCATGCAGTCACGTGTGGAATAAGGCTGTCTATGGGGTATATATCACGGAGGCTGCTGTCCTTCAACTGTGATATAAAAAACCTCCACACTTAGTTACAGCAACAAACAGTTGCTGAAAGGCAGGTTTACTTGCCTTATTTACGGGTGCCTTTACAATGGGATGCTTTTTTGGGGTTCTCTGCTGCCTAAAATCCACAGCGCATCGTTGGCTGATTTTATGCCACCTTCATACTATGGGGCTGGACGCAAATACCCAGTTCAGCGCAGAACTGCGTATGTCCGGACGGCACCATAGTACTTAACGCCGTTTGGTGAACGGTATAAAAATGCCCTGTGGATTTTACTCAGCAGCCCCGCAGCCCCATGTGAAGGTACCCATAGGGTGAGGTTTTTTGGGAGTGACCAAAGAGAGGGCGGGAAGGTCACTCCCATACCCCATCAGGGGTTTTTCCCCTACCCATTTTAAAAGATAAGTCCAGGCAATTAATTACTTTCTGTGCCCTTATTTGACCCAGAAACTTAGGCCCCATTCACACGACTGTAAGTGAATGGGGCCGTATCTATCCGCAATTTTGCGGATAGATACGGCCCCATTCACTTATGGTCGTGTGAATGGGGCCTTATAAATTGCACGGACTTATCCTTTAAGCCAGCTGGTGACAGCACTAAAAAACACAAAAGCATACATCCATTGGGTTGGGCGCTGCACTCGGTTAGGACATCAAACTGGTGTAACAAAGATATATATATATATGTCTTGCAACAGCCATAGGCCAGATTCAACAGGTTTTACACCAGAGTAGTTGCGTCAATTTGTAAAGCGAGTGGCAGTGAGATGTCCATTTCATGAAAATTGGACACGTATTTTTGGATAATGGAACTGGCATAAAGCCTTCTTGAATCTGTGCCTTTTTAAATGTCCTTTCTTCACCTCATGGATTCTGTGGGTGAGGTTGTCTGTCTATTTCACCGTATCCGTATCCTACTAGACTAGCTGTAATGTTAGAGGGTTTTTTTAACGTTGACTGTCCTGTGCTGAACTCAACATCAACTTTTTGTCATGTATAAAAACTGATTTTTACAAGCGTGCATATTCTTAGCTTCCAACTTCAGTTCTCTGTACTAGGCCCTTCTGGGTCCAAAAGAATACTGCTCTTACTAATGCCCCCACCATCAATTGTCTATTTGGAAACATACTGGGTGCAATCAAGTGCTGCCTCCTCCTCCTCCTCAACTTGTCTCTTCTCAACCCTACTGGTTCACCAGCAGTCCCTCAAAAATAATGTTTTAGGGTCTGTTCACCACCAGGCCTTCTACCATAATGTTTTCAAGGGTCTGTTCACCACCAGTCCCTCAAAAATAATGTTTTAGGGTCTGTTCACCACCAGGCCTTCAACCATAATTTTTCAAGGGTCTGTTCACCACCAGGCCTTCAACCATAATGTTTTCAAGGGACTGTTCACCACCAGTCCCTCCAAAATAATGTTTTAGGGTCTGTTCCCCACCAGGCCTTCTACCATAATGTTTTCAAGGGTCTGTTCATCACAAGTCCCTCAAAAATAATGTTTTCAAGGGTCTGTTCACCACCAGTCCCTCAAAAATAATGTTTTAGGGTCTGTTCACTACTAGGCCTTCTACCATAATGTTTTCAAGGGTCTGTTCACCACCAGTCCCTCAAAAATAATGTTTTAGGGTCTGTTCACCACCAGGCCTTCAACCATAATTTTTTCAAGGGTCTGTTCACCACCAGGCCTTTAACCATAATGTTTTCAAGGGACTGTTCACCACCAGTCCTCAAAATAATGTTTAGGGTCTGTTCACCACCAGGCCTTCTACCATAATGTTTTCAAGGGTCTGTTCACCACCAGTCCCTCAAAAATAATGTTTTAGGGTCTGTTCACCACCAGGCCTTCAACCATAATTTTTTCAAGGGTCTGTTCACCACCAGGCCTAAAATAATGTTTTCAAGGTGTTCACCACCAGTCCTCAAAAATAATGTTTTAGGGTCTGTTCCACCAGGCCTTCACCATAATTTCAAGGGTCTGTTCACCAGGCAACCATAATGGCCAATCCCTCAAAAAATAAATTTTTCGCTGTTGTCTACTGATGTTCCCTTCTACCATTGTATGTGTATCAATCTTAATTTTTCAAGATGCCCTCCTTTATGTATAGGTGTATCGGAGTGCTGTTCCTTGTTTTTTTTGAAATTTTTGGCTGGAATGACTTGAGCCTGTTACGCACTACGTACAAGTCATATACACTTTCAATGCTAGTAACAAGATTTTCTTCGTCATAGAGGTATGAGATGGAAGATGGGCCGCACATTACAAGCGAATCTTTAAAAAAGATGCTCTATTGGACTGGTGAAGGCCATTTGACACTCAGGTTTGAAGCTTTAGAAAAATAAAGTTTTAACATATTGGTCACAACATACTAATTGGCGTTGCAATGCTCAATTGGTACCAAGGGGCAAAGAGTAAGAAAATATTCCCCAACCATATTAAAAGGCACTGGAGGTTGACGCCACGCCTACGAATGTCCAGCATCATCATCCAATCTTCTACTGTCCGATGAGCAAATTGTAGCCTCTAGCTGAAAGGAGTTGAAGGCGACATACTGCGTTTGGCCTACCTTGGTTGTAACAATTTGAGTCACTGCCTTTCTATTGCTCCCAGTCTTGAGACCTCTGGCATCAACAAGGCATTTCTTGCCAAGAACTGCCGCTCACTGGAAGTCCCTAGTGGTTGGAAAATAGTAGTAGGGGTTCTGGACAACAACCATTTCAATCACACAACTGATAGTATTATCTAGCACTGAGTAAAGGGAAATTAAGTGTTAACGAGCACAGGTGTACCTAATAAAGTAGTTCATAACAGGATTTCTTTCAGGAAGGGGTTAAAGACAAATCAAAAAACATGGATTTGTAATCTAAATTTAAATAGGCACGGCGTGTATCATCATTTGTCCTGGTGGTCCAGGTGGAGGCTAAATATTTTGTATATCTACTCAGAATCTGACTCAGTTCTGATACTTTAGCTGTTGCATGTGTATATCTACTAGAACTGACTCAATTATTCATGAAATGTAGGAGCCTTTTTTCTTATTCTTAGACCTGATCACTGAGAAGGCCGCACATCTCAGTTTAAATCTTCAACTGCCTCCTGTCCTGAGCTGTGATAGGGAGAGATGGACAGGAGTCTTGACATGCAGCAGAATAGACAATAGTCACACTACCCTTGAGTAACCAGCTTGATGTAGCAGAGTAATTGGGGCAGATCTCTGGATCATGTGAGGTGCAGGGCTGTTTCTCGCTTTGTTAAAAGAGATTGCCAATGTACTATAATATTATGTGATGTATGTCACCTTTTTCTTAAATATTTTTGGTGTAACTCAAGTTTCTACTTCTTTCACTACCTTGATTTTAAAATTATTGTGATATGTTGGCTTCACTAACCATTTGGAGAACATAATGTGTACACAGTCTAGTTATCATAACATGTTGGGTGACATGATCCTAGTGCTTGAGAATATTTCACTTATGTGAATTATGGCTTTGTACTTACTAGACACCCATACGGCGTGGTCCTCCCAGGGTCCTGGGGAAAACTCTGCCTCCCTGACGGTTGGAGCTACAAAAGATAAAGCATACATTTAGATTCTATTTTGAAGACAGAAGTTCCACCAATTTACACTTTTGATTTTAGCGGACGCCGAGGTGACTAAGTGAAGGCGTCTATGACTGACGAGCGGTGGTGCATTAAAGGGTTAATGAACTCAGCCTGCAGTAAGGGGAAAAAATGGTTCTGCCCGCGGGGTGTTTCTCTTGTGGACACTGTTTCTAATTACCAGCAAGAGTGTTTCTTTTAACCCACACCCCTGCGTCCTGGTTGGCTGAGGTGGTGGTAGTGGCTAAGGGGTTAAAAGGATGGCCCTGATAGGGGACGGCCTCTTTCTCCAGCATCTTCACTGAAAGCTTCCCACCCTCCCTTCCCCATTATTTCATCTTTTTCTTAACTTTTTCTGATTCATTCTGGTTTGTTTCAGTGTTTTACATTGCAAGTCACAACAGAGGTCGGTTGACGATTTCAGACGGAGAAGAAGGCAGACTTGCCCACAGAACGCTGTGGGGCATAGCGCTTCAATACTCCGGGTTATGGTGTTTATGGTCAACAAGTTGAAGTTTTGGATAAGATAAGAAAATAAAGCTGTGACCGACCCTTACCCAACTTAAGGAGTTGTGTGTTTTATTGGCCGGCTGCGAGGGTGGTTTGGTGGGGGGTTTAGAGAGGTCAGTCTCGCAGTCTACCTACCTTCTACTCGGGGGCTGTTGGAGTGGCAGGTGGCTCCTCTGTGCTGGGGTTCGGCGGGGTAGAGCCCCTGTGGTGGCAGCAGCTGTAAAAAATCATTAATAATGGCATTTCATTCAAATCAATGAACAGTTGTAATTGCTGATGTATACATGTGAATAGTTTGGGGCTGGATCCCATTCCTAACCACTAGTGCTCTTATATCACTGCTGCTGCACTCCCACATAGCCTGGATAAAAAAATAATTAAATATGTTTTACCTTACTAGAAGTTATGGTACTGTGGGGGCCATCAGGCCTCGACGGTGACGTCGCTGACGTCGCCCTTGCAACAAAATCCGTACACAATTGTTATGATGACCGTTTTTAATACTAACTGTATACTACTATGAAGATATTATGGGTGAGAGGAGGGCGATATGAGTGGAGTGGGCATTTCAAGTTAAGGATCATAGAATATCTGGATGCATATTTGATGGAGGGGGCATTTCTGGGAGGGTTGAATGAATGAATAAAAGATGTCTGTGTGTCACATTCTGCAGGTACAAACATAACAAATATAAATACAGCACATACAATGCACTAGTATACCATAGCTCAGTCCAACGTTCCGGATTAGGCTGGACTGTCAGGATTTTTGCGGCTGAGTCCGGGAATAGTGGTATGCCCGTGTCATTTGTCTTGCATCCATAGAAGCAGAGACGGACAGAAGCAGGGAGCAGTCCCTTCACCTTCCCCGACGTCCAGTGTAATGTCTCCTTGTGGCTGCCCACATACAGTATAAGTCTTCTCCTTGTGGCCCCAAGTGTTTTTTTCTTCTAAATGGGTATTATTTATTGCAATACATTTCTTAATATCTTTATTGTGGGAATATTTTTGATATCGCCCACTCCAGACACATTAGATGCAGCATGAGCACGCCTTTGAGTCTGTGTGTAGGAGGATGAAGCACTAACTATGAAGGGGCATATATCTAAGGGTACTTTCATACTAGCGCGAGAGATCCGGTGGGCTGCTACGGCCGGGAACAGCCCAACGGATCTCTCCGGATCCAGCATTTGCCTGACACAAAAAGGAGAACGGCCAACCCCATCACATAATGGGTGCGGTGCTGAACCGGCCGCTATCCAGCAAGAACGCCGGAATTTGCAGGACAAATACCGCGGATCAGCCTGCCGCTCACCACCACATATGTGAAAGTAGCCTAAGGCAAATTACTGTGAAGGGGCACGTATCTGAGAATATCTTCACTTGTTTGAGTGGAGTTAGAGGCGTGGCCTAGCATGAAAGAAAATTTCTGCAGCGCACCACGCACGCCCACGTTGTCCTTCTATACGTTTTTCATTATTGGCACTGGTATCAGGGTTGCCAACCAAAATTTTTTTTTTCTGGACAACTTTGGACAACTTATCCCAAAATCACGGACGGTCAACATTTTTAAAGGAAAAATTGAAAACCATAATGAAGGATAAATATAAAGTAATAAAGGTCTATAGCTCAATATACTGATCAGAACTCATTACCACCATTTACTGTGAGCTGAAAAATGATGATAATTACCACAAATAATCTAGTATCACCGCCTCTAAAAAATCACGGACCCCATATTTTTTTCACGGACATATTTTATTTTTACGGACTGTCCAGAAATTTGTGGACAGTTGGCAACCCGACTGGTATATATCAATACAGTACACTAATTTATTACATGATTTTACTTTCAAATATTTTGTTACTTACCCTTCTTATCTCCTCCATATCTCCTTTAGCCTCTCTGGGGTTTTTATTTTAGATCGAACCATCGGCGTTGATCTGGCCGGGGGTCCGCACAGTCCTAACCTATGTAGGAGGGCCTCGGATCACCACTCTATGACCTCCTTTTTGTGGACATGTTGATGGCGGTGTGGGGCCATCATAGTTCTCCCTGTCCATGCAGGACCATGTATTTGAGCTCCTCAGAGAAAAGCAGCT
>ONZH01012268.1:0-74758 GCA_900303285.1 Rhinella marina
GAGGTCCACCTACAGGCCCTCTCTCCAAACAATTTTTCCGGAGGTCCACCTACAGCCCTCTCTCCAACAATTTTCCGGAGGTCCACCTACAGGCCCTCTCTCCAAACAATTTTTCCGGAGGTCCACCTACAGGCCCTCTCTCCAAACAATTTTTCCGGAGGTCCACCTAAGGCCCTCTCTCCAACAATTTTTCCGGAGGTCACCCTACAGGCCCTCTCTCCAAACAATTTTTTCCGGAGGTCCACCTACAGGCCCTCTCTCCAAATAATTTTTCCGGAGGTCCACCTACAGGCCCTCTCTCCAAACAATTTTTCCGGAGGTCCACCTACAGGCCCTCTCTCCAAACAATTTACGTCTTTTTCCTATCTTTCTCTCTCTCCAAACTATTTTTCCGGATAGCTGCCATATACGGTAATAAACTGAGAAGAATACAGAGAACACATGCAACACTTGATCAAGCTCATAATTTACGACTGTACCGGTTGATGCTAAATTTTTAAGTTGGGGTCCTTCCTGAGTCGTCATTCACTGAATTTCACTGATCTCCTCAACGTCTCCTCAAAGAACCGAAAGACCATTGTGTAGAGAGTGGCACAGCTCGCCATCAAAGTGACGAACCCCAACGCCAGACTGCGCAGCGAAGAGAACGAATAAATATCTCTGGTAATTTTTACTAAATAAAAGTTAAATAAACACAAAAAAAAAAAATTGATCTGTTCCTGTGCCTCATCCACCCAGTTGAATCTGTCCCATCATGAGAAAGTCCCCCCAAGGAGTCCCCACTGTAACTTGCTTCCCATACAACTACCTCACCCCCCCGACACCTGTGTCTCGCCATTGTCCACCACCTCCTCAGACAACACTGGTGAATCCCCACTGTCAGCACACGGAGACTGCAAAAGGTCTTGCGAATTGGGGCAGAGAATGTTCTTATTACTGAGGCTCACCACCATGCTTTACACTGCAATCTTATTGAAAGACAGACAATCAGGGGTTCACCGCCAGGTTGTCAGGCAGCATTTTTAAGTCGGTCACCATTACCGTGTCCCTGAAAATTGGCGGTGATGGACCTTCGTTGCACCTAGTTGGGTGCTTCCCTAACATGTGATGGGCATGTGCCTCGCCTTTCTTGGTCTGGGTGAGCACAATTGCCATGAGGGTAACCACCAGGCTGTTGCCTGAGAATTTGGGGTAATGGTGGGATTAGGCAGCCTCAGAGGCATCCATGCATGCTGCTCCTGCTGTTTCCTGTCCATTTCCGTTGTTTTTCCATCATTTTCTGAGGTTTCCAGGTTTTCACCCAGCCTTCCCTAGGCAGAGCCTTGGTCCCCTGCAAAAAATGCTCGAGTCTCCCATTGACTTCAATGGGGTTCGTCATTCGAAACGAGCACCCAAGCATCGGGAAAAGTTTGACTCGAATAATGAGCACCCGAGCATTTTAGTGCTCGCTCATCTCTAATGCTAACCTATACTCACATCTTTCATTTCTCTTTTTATTTACTCTCCCAATCTTCCCCTTTTGGAATATGTATGAAGTGCCTTTTATACATGGTCATGTGTTTCTGGGATTCAGCATTCAATATTTTGACTTTGTTTCTAGTTCTCTTGTTTATCAGCACATGAAAATTTACTGAGATCAGTGTTTGACAACCTGCCCATTTTTTAGGGTACTTTCAAACTTGAGGTAGCCTTTTCCTTGCCGGAACAGCCTGCTGGATCCATGCTACTGCAAGTCCACTGTGCTGGCAGAAGTCCACTCTGGCCCCATTCACGCTGCAGTTTTTGACCGGCCGCCTCTCTGCATGTTTGCCGTGCTGGGGCCAGATCTCCAGCCTGCCCCATTATAGATAATGGGGCCGGAGCAGACTTCCACCAGCACGGTGGTCTTTCAGTAGCACGGATCTGGCAGTCTGTTCCCCCGTCGGACCAGCCTGCCGGAAAAAGCTACCGCCAGTGTGAAAGTAGCCTTAGAAAAGTAGTGAAAGCCCTGAAAATTTTTACTATTTTCTTATACTTTATATTTTATTATTGTATTTATCATTATATTTATTGTTTTATTTTATTACTTTTCTACACTAGAGACCGAGAGATTAATCGCCAAAGAGAGTAAAACTAACCCTAAAATGTTCTTTAATTATATAAATGGTAAAAAGTATAAACCTGAAGGTGTCGGCCCCTTATAGAGTAATGAGGGGGAGATGGAGAGAGCGATGAGGAGAAAGCAAAGCTACTAAATATTTTTTTCTTCACTGTATTCACTGAGGAAAATAAACTGTCAGATGAAATGCAGAATATAAAAGTAAATTCCCCTTTAAAAGTGCCCTGTCTGACCCAGGAAGAAGTAGAGCTGCGTCTTAAAAAGATTAAAATAAACAAATCGCCAGGACCGGATGGCATACACCCCCGTATCCTAAGAGAATTAAGTAATGTCATTGCCAGACCCTTATTTCTGATATTTAAGGACTCTATACTGACAGGGGGTGTTCCACAGGATTGGCGCATAGCAAATGTGGTGCCAATATTCAAAAAGGGTCCAAAAACAGAGCCTGGAAACTATAGGCTGGTAAGTTTAACATCTGTCGTGGGTAAACTGTTTGAGGGTTTTCTAAGAGATGCTATCTTGGAGTACCTCAATGAAAATAAGCAAATAACTCCATATCGCATGGCTTCATGAGGGATCGGTCATGTCAAACCAATTTAATCAGTTTATATGAGGAGGTAAGTTCTAGACTGGACTGCGGCGAATCAATGGATGTCGTATATCTGGACTTCTCCAAAGCATTTGACACGGTACCACATAAAAGGTTAGTATACAAAATGAGAATGCTTGGCCTGGGAGAAAATGTCTGTATGTGGGTAAGTAACTGGCTCAGTGATAGAAAACAGAGGGTGGTTATTAACGGCACATACTCAGATTGGGTCACTGTCACTAGTGGGGTACCACAGGGGTCAGTATTAGGCCCTATTCTCTTCAATATATTTATTAATGATCTTGTAGAAGGCTTGCACAGTAAAATATCAATTTTTGCAGATGACACTAAACTGTGTAAAGTAATTAACACAGAAGAGGACAGTACACTGCTACAGATGGATCTGGATAGACTGGAGGCTTGGGCAGAGAAGTGGCAGATGAGGTTTAACACTGACAAATGTAAGGTTATGCATATGGGAAGGAATAATGCAAGTCACCAGTACATACTAAATGGTAAAATATTGGGTAACTCTGACATGGAAAAGGACCTAGGAATTTTAGTGAACAGCAAACTAAGCTGTAGAAATCAGTGTCAGACAGCTGCTGCCGAGGCCAATAAGATAATGGGTTGCATCAAAAGAGGCATAGATGCCCATGATGAGAACATAGTCCTGCCACTTTACAAATCACTAGTCAGACCATACATGGAGTACTGTGTACAGTTCTGGGCTCCTGTGAACAAGGCAGACATAGCAGAGCTGGAGAGGGTTCAGAGGAGGGCAACTAAAGTCATAACTGGAATGGGTGGACTACAGTACCCAGAAAGATTATCAAAATTAGGGTTATTCACTTTAGAAAAGGGACGACTGAGGGGAGATCTAATAACTATGTATAAATATATCAGGGGTCAGTACAGAGATCTCTCCCATCATCTATTTATCCCCAGGACTGTGACGAGGGGACATCCTCTGTGTCTGGAGGAAAGAAGGTTTGTACACAAACATAGAAGAGGATTCTTTACGGTAAGAGCAGTAAGACTATGGAACTCTCTGTCTGAGGAGGTGGTGATGGTAAGTTCACTAAAAGAGTTCAAGAGAGGCCTGGATGTATTTCTGGAGGGTAATAATATTACAGGTTATAGTTACTAGAGATAGGTTGTTGATCCAGGGAGTAATTCTGATTGCCTGATTGGAGTTGGGAAGGACTTTTTTCCCCTAAAGTGGGGAAAATTTGCTTCTACCTCACAGGGGTTTTTTGCTTTCCTCTGGATCAACTTGTAGGAAAACAGGCCGAACTGGATGGGCAGATGTCTTTTTTTCGGCCTTATAAACTATGTTACTATGTTACTATGTTACACTTGAAAACTGGCGTACAGCCAATGTCAAATTTTCCTTAATGTTTCCTAAAGATGTGTTATTTTTATCTTAAAAAAATACTTTAATCTTTAAGTAGCTGTAGTAATATGGGTATATACCTACTGTTTGTAACCCTGATATCCAGACATTCAACGTACCCATCTCGTGGCGCTCCGGTAAGCAGGATATAGCCCACCTGTGATTCAATTAGTTTATGCAATTCATTCCAGTGGATAAAATACAAGCTTGACTTCCAGCCAGGACAACCTTGTGGCTCTCGCAACTATGACAGACTGCAGTTTTTAGTAGCACTAAGTACTATCTCTGCTTTATTCTGTTTTAATATATTTATTGGCAAGGCAAGCATAAAGGACATAAGCAATCAAGGAGCAATAAAAAACCAAGGTGATTTGCTAAAAAGACATGCAGTCGCTTCGATATGTACTTCCCTGGGTAGGCGTACCACTGTAACCGAGGCTTCTACAAAAGAAGAGTCATTAAACAGTGGAAGGCACAGGAGACTTGGACGGCAAGGCTTTCTTTACTTCATTTCTCTTTATGTGTGAGAGGCTCATATTCCCTACTCAGTGCTAGAAGAAATCTAATATAGATTATTGAAAATAGTTCTACAAACTGTTTCTAAACGCAAGAACTAAATTAAAAACCAACAATTTACAGTTATTGGCCGGGCGATCTGTCATTTTAAAGTACCCTTCGAGTGTGTCTTTTTCAGTTAATAAATGTTTCTTATAAGAAAGTCATTTTTGGGTCAGGGAATTCCATTTGGGACTCCAAGCTGTATGTTTTTTTTTTTTTTTTTTTTTTTTTTTTTTAGTACAGACAAAATAAAGCTATTGGCTTTTGGATCTTGCAGCAGCAATTTCCCATGGGCCTTGCT
This sequence comes from Rhinella marina, assembly GCA_900303285.1. Classification (NCBI taxonomy): domain Eukaryota; kingdom Metazoa; phylum Chordata; class Amphibia; order Anura; family Bufonidae; genus Rhinella; species Rhinella marina. The sequence continues at coordinate 4,946 of ONZH01012268.1, forward strand.
GTAGTTCGCTACAAATACTGTATCGTATGTTTTTTTTAATAAACTCAAAAGATAAAATATAGACTTTTGAACACAATGCCCACATTTTATAAAGCCGTAAAGCTTGCAATTATTTCCTCTTCTGATATTTTTTAGAAGATTCATGTTGTATCAGCGTTATGTTTCTTCTTACCAGGGTTTTTAGGTGTTAATTAACTAAAGTGCATATGAATGCAGCATTAAACTATGTAATTGAAAACTATTTTTTACTTGATATTTTTGCCTATTTATAAGAACATATATTAAAGGCCCATTACAATTGTCACTACATTACATTGTAATGAGTTTGTACAGTGTTGTCATTGTCCATAAATTGTTTTATTTAACAGTACCGTGCGCGGTTATTGCTAGGAATTATGTGTAATGAGTATACTTACAAATGCAATTATGGGGAGATATTAAAGTAAATTCCATGGGCTGATAATAGGTCTATAGAGGTACTGGTAAGATATAACTATTTCAATACAGTAAGAAGTCCTCGAGTCTTAAAAACAGTTGTAGGCAGCATCACACTGTGAACCTCCCAACAGGAGGCAAACATAGGAAAGAAAGCGGCCAATGGCAAGAATCAAATAATGGCCCTCAAGACATGAGGACTGACAAGTGAAGACAGGCAACGCAGGCTATGTAAGTAATCAATATCGCTGTGGTTTAAGTATTTAATGTGCAGTGTTGAGACCATATCATTAGACAATAAATGCCAGTTGCATATGGATTACTTAAAAAGGACCTGTAACTTCTTCTAACATGACAGTTTTAACAACTGCTTGCATCCCCCTTATACTAACAATTCTGAAGCATCTATTCTTATGTCTCTAAGATGTGCCATTTCGTTATTATTTCTACTAAAATTAATGAATGAATTAAAAGCATTTTGTAATGATGATACAGCTGGGTGTTACCAGTTGGGGGTGTGTCCATGCAAAGTTTGACACTATCCAAATAGTACTGGCAGTGTCACACTAGACATCCCCCCAACTGATAACACCCAGCTGGACCTTCATTACAAACTGCTAGTAATTCACTTACGTATAACTTCTAGCAAGAATAATAAAGGAATGGCACATCATGAAGTCATAAGTAGAGATGAGCAAAGTATTCAAATTCAATTTGGCTGCTTCCCTGAATTTTACAAACATTTTAGCTTCGTGACGAAGTCACATTTCTTTGTAAGTGCCTCTCCCCGTCATTGTACCCCCCAGATGACGCATGCATAGCTGATTGTGCGTCATCTGACATTGATAACACAGTGTAAAATTTTTAAAATATAAATTAAATCACACTTACCTCATCTATTTGCTCGAGAAGAGCTTGCCGTCGCCATCTTGATTGAAGATCTTGAGCAGCCTGTGATGAAGTCATCACGTCGGCCAGCGTGGTGACGTTTTACATCATAGCGCACAGGATTTCATGTCAGATCTACAATCAAGATGGCGGCGGCCGGCCCATCACAATTAAATGGATGAGATACGTATGATTTTTTTTGTTTTGTTTTTACAGCCATTCATTGAAAATTGATTTGCTACCATGAAGCACGAGGAAATTTGGCTTTGCGGAGAATCGAATTTTCCCTGAATTTTGGATCGAAGTCCACCAGTCTGATATTGATGACTAGAGTTGAGCGAACCTGCTCGTAACGAGCACTGTACTGCTCGGATCTACTGCGCTTGCATGGCCGCAGCCATCCGGATCTGTCCCCCTCACCCGACTGCAAGTCAGTGGGGACTGATTTGTTTTGTATGACACACTCGTGTGTCATACCAAACGGATCCGTCCTCACCTGACTGTAAGTCAATGGGGGCGGATGCCTGCGGCCATGCGAGCGCAGGGGATCCGAGCACTACAGTGCTCGTTACGAGCACGTTCGCTCAACTCTATTGATGACCTATCTTGAATATACTGTAGGCCATCAATATTGTAAACCTGGAAAACACCTTTAATATACAGTACAGACCAAAAGTTTGGACACACCTTCTCATTCAAAGAGTTTTCTGTATTTTCATGACTATGAAAATTGTAGATTTACACTGAAGGCATCAAAACTATGAATTAACACATGTGGAATTATATACTTAGCAAAAAAGTGTGAACAACTGAAAATATGACTTATATTCTAGGTTCTTCAAAGTAGCCACCTTTTGCTTTGATTACTGCTTTGCACACTCTTGGCATTCTCTTGATGAACTTCAAGAGGTAGTCACCTGAAATGGTATTCCAACAGTCTTGAAGGAGTTCCCAGAGATGCTTATCACTTGTTGGCCCTTTTGCCTTCACTCTGCAGTCCAGCTCACCCCAGACCATCTTGATTGGGTTCAGGTCTGGTGACTGTGGAGGCCAGGTCATCTGGCGTAGCACCCCATCACTCTCCTTCTTGGTCAAATAGCCCTTACACAGCCTGGAGGTGTGTTTGGGGTCATTGTCCTGTTGATAAATAAATGATGGTCCAACTAAACGCAAACCGGATGGAATAGCATGCCGCTGCAAGATTCTGTGGTAGCCATGCTGGTTCAGCATTCCTTCAATTTTGAATAAATCCCCAACAGTGTCACCAGCAAAGCACCCCCACACCATCACACCTCCTCCTCCATGCTTCACAGTGGGAACCAGGCATGTAGAGTCCATCCGTTCACCTTTTCTGCGTCGCACAAAGACACGGTGGTTGGAACCAAAGATCTCAATTTTGGACTCAGACCAAAGCACAGATTTCCACTGGTCTAATGTCCATTCCTTGTGTTCTTTAGCCCAAACAAGTCTCTTCTGCTTGTTGCCTGTCCTTAGCAGTGGTTTCCTAGCAGCTATTTTACCATGAAGGCCTGCTGCACACAGTCTCCTCTTAACAGTTGTTGTAGAGATGTGTCTGCTGCTAGAACTCTGTGTGGCATTGACCTGGTCTCTAATCTGAGCTGCTGTTAACCTGCGATTTCTGAGGCTGGTGACTCGGATGAACTTATCCTCCGCAGCAGAGGTGACTCTTGGTCTTCCTTTCCTGGGGCGGTGCTCATGTGAGCCATTTTCTTTGTAGCGCTAGATGGTTTTTGTGACTGCACTTGGGCACACTTTCAAAGTTTTCCCAATTTTTCGGACTGACTGACCTTCATTTCTTAAAGTAATGATGGTCACTCGTTTTTCTTTACTTAGCTACTTTTCTCTTGCCATAATATACATTCTAACAGTCTATTCAGTAGGACTATCAGCTGTGTATCCACCTGACTTCTGCCCAACACAACTCATGGTCCCCACCCCATTTATAAGGCAAGAAATCCCACTTATTAAACCTGACAGGGCACACCTGTGAAGTGAAAACCATTTCAGGTGACTACCTCTTGAAGCTAATCAAGAGAATGCCAAGAGTGTGCAAAGCAGTAATCAAAGCAAAAGGTGGCTACTTTGAAGAACCTAGAATATAAGACATATTTTCAGTTGTTTCACACTTTTTTTGCTAAGTATATAATTCCACATGTGTTAATTCATGGTTTTGATGTCTTCAGTGTGAATCTACAATTTTCATAGTCATGAAAATACAGAAAACTCTTTGAATGAGAAGGTGTGTCCAAACGTTTGGTCTGTACTGTACCTATGTAAATTCCTCTGTAACAACCATGTGTTTGACCCCTTTTTACAGCTCTACTAGTGGTTAAAACTGCACCTAAAACTAGTGTCTATGAAGTGCCAAATGAGTGGTCAAAAAAGAAGTTTGCCAATAATGAACTACCTGTCAAGTTCCACTCTGCAGCACTGTGGCTCAGTGGTTAGTACTTATGCCTTTCAGCGCTGGGGTCCTAGGTTTGAAGGAGTTTGTATGTTCTCCCTGTTTTTGTGTGTGTTTCCGCCGGGTACACTCTAAATACAAACTGAACTTAGATGGTGAGCTCCATAGGGGATAGCATGACGCTAATGTCCATAAAGCGCTGCGGAATATGTTAGCAATATATAAGTGAGAAATATAAATGATCTGTATACATTTCCTGTATCTTTTGAATGCCTCAAAGTGTCATGTGACTTCTCAATGCAGCTGATTGGCTGAGAGATATCATTGTATTTTTAGCCTTAGCTCATCAGCATACATGACGAGCTTCATGTTTCCCTTTCAGCCACGTTCTTTAAACTTTACCACAACCCATCATCTAAGCCCGTGCTAGCAGGGAGCCATCGCCTAACGAAGATCTTCAGTCCCTAACATTTTTTGCATGCAAATTCCTCCTTATGATTGCTGTGCCACATGCCAGTAGATGAAGAGCAATGACGGAAATGAGAGTTAGCAATGTCATCTAATAGGGTCATAAAAAACAAATTGTGTTAAGAAATAATTTACATTTCTTGTTCGGTACTTATGGCTTAGTCATTGGAGGAGGGGGGATCGAAAAAAGGCATATATTAGATAGTAATGAATATGGTAGATATCTATTTTTTGTCTTATGTGTTCTTTTTGGAAACCAGCACACAATTAAACTCACTAATGTTTTGTTTCTTCCCTTTGTGGTTTGCTAATGAGAATATGACAGAACAATTCAAAGCCGGGTGCCTGACATTGTATAATTTAGTTACATAATGCAGAAGTAACATCGTCGTTTGATGAAACGATAAAAGAATCTTGCTTATGAAAACAGGCAGCACAATCTACCACTTGCATTACATTTTCCTACTGTGACCCGGTGTTATCTTCTGCATAAATAATAAATACTTTCTATAAGACACTTGACAAATAAATCCTGCAGCGTAACACTTGTTAAAACTAAAAGTGTTTGCAGCGCTATGATACAGTATAGATGTACAATAAATGACCCATGCATAATTTATGAGAAGCTTGTATCATCACTCTGAGAATCCAAAGGCATTTTACCATCATTATTGCTAGTTCAACAGGCACAGTTTAGAAAAAGACCAACATTTTAAAGCTTTCTGAGATCAACCAAAGAGATTTACTAAAACCAGTCTACTGAAACAGGAGCAATAGAAAGGGATACAGGTAAATTGATTGGAAGGGCAAATGGCTTTGGCTTGTTGAATATGGCAGAAATGTATTTTCTTCAAGTAAAGTTCAACATTTGGTATCTTTAATTTAAAATGTGGTCTGTAAAATCGTGGCATTTTGCAATGTTTTGCTATTTTAAAAAACTCCTTCTTGTACCTAAGAGAACAAAAATCTCAGTATTGTTGATGTCAGGCAGCAGAAATGTTACCTGATGCTCTTGTGCCCTAATCCTAAATATGAGGAACCGTGTCCACCATGTCCATTTATGTTCTGGTGCCATCTTATGAAGCAGAAAGACCTTACAGTCCCTTTTACATGGACCGACCAAGCAGGCAATTATCGGGAACAAACTGTCCTTTCCTGATAATTGCTTCCTTGTCAGAAGAGGTGAAAGATGCATTCACATGCAGCAATCATCACTTCTATATGGGGATATGGGATCTCTAAAGTGATTGCTTCTTTCCATACATATTCATTGATTCTGGACAGCAGAACCCTGTTTACACAGCATAATGTCCTGCCCAGAGACAATGATTTTGGTGTCCATATCAGCAGTGCTCTCACCCAATGAACGAATGTCAGCCCTTTAGGCCCCCTCAGGCTTCCACTGCTACTCCATATCTATGCCCTGGCAGGAAGCACCAAAACTCATGAGTACCAATGATCAAAGGCTGAAGAGATATTTTCCATGCCATGATTTGGAATTTTTTGCCCTGAATGCCGGGCAGCTCAGCTCAACAGTGCATTTACTAGGTCTGAACTATAGTGCTGATAGGTACAAACTAGTATGCCTGCATTTTCAGGGCAAGAAAAGAGAATGTAACTAATATGGTAGAAGGCTTGGTACAGTAGCTGTTATTTTACTCATTATCTAAAGAGGTCAGACCCACAATTAAAATTGCTAATTGGAGGGACAGAAGGAAAAATACACGCAACAGACACATAGCGAAAGATGGCAGAGACAAAATCCACAATTATATGTAAAATTATGGTAAAGCTCTAGCTATTGGACTAGTATAACTGGGACAACACAAACATATGCAATAAGGCCTACCTAAAAAATGATAAAACATACCATGACTCAGGCCTACGCTAATTTACATAAATGTGACTTTTGTACACAATATACTGACATATACTAGTCTAATATTAATGCATTTGTTACTGTGACTACATTATCTTGGAAGTACAAAAAATTTAACACTAAAATGACAAATTGCTGATCATTCTCTGCTGTTATTCGTGGACTGGTCTGGGGTTCCATGTATGGGATTCCGATCTGTTGTTTGACATGAAAAACTTTTTAAGTACTGTATAGCACAGAAAACGACTGAAGTAAATCCAACATAGAAGATCAGCTTGTCAACAGATATCTACCATCGGTCACACTTGTTCTTGCCAATGGTGGACAGGAAGTTGCCTAAATCTTCCTTTTTAGAACGTCAAAGTTCTCTCCAAGGACTTCACAAGGACCAGGAAACATTGCTTGTGTGTGGAAGAAAGGTTATTTAAACATCAGTACAGGAGAGAATTCTTTACAGTAGGAATAGTCAAACTATGTAATGACCTACTCCAAGAGATAGTAATTAGAGATGAGCGAGTAGTGTTCGATCGAGCCGGTATTCGATCGAATACTACGCTATTCGGCATACTCGATTTCAATCGAGTATAACGGCGATGGCGCACTTAGAATTCGTTTCCCCTCCCACCTTCCCTGGCGCTCTTTTTCCACCAATCAACATGCAGGGGGGGTATGACAGGCACGCTGAGCACGCTGGCAGCGCGAAAACAGCGTCTACATGGATTGGCTGGAAAAACCATGTGACCTCGAATATTAAAAACTCAGCTCTTCCTGCTCGTACGCATATGCTGCGTGAACTTAGTCAGGGACAGAGGCTGGAGAAGGGACAGACAGGTTTTAGCAGTTGGACAGGCAGGAGCGTGATTAAAAGCCCTTATCAGGGCTACTATAGTGCACTACAGTGATAGCTTTACTACAAGATACACTTTACAGAGAACGGCTGCCGTATTCAGGGATAGCTGCTGGAGTAGGGACAGAGAGAGGCATTAGTGGTGTATTAGGTGCTCTGCTACATACCAAACTATATTTGGCACTACTGTTCAGCGTTCTTTTTGGCTGAAAAACCCTGTTATATAACTAGTGTGTATATGCACCATCTGATCTGGCAGTATACGGCTGTGAATTTTATTTTATTTTTTTAAATACAGTTTATTTGGCTCTAGTGTTCTGGGTTCTGTGTGCCTGCAATACCCTTTTTGTATACCAGGTGTAAATACCCACCGTCTGTACAGTTAGTACACGGCTGTGTACCTTGAAATATACAATATCTAGGCCTTTTAATTGGCCACTATACTGTGCGTTCTCTTGCTAAATTATTTCACATACCTGGTGTAAATACCCACCGTCTGTTCAGTTAGTACACGGCTGTGTACCTTGAAATATACAATATCTAGGCCTTTTAATTGGCCACTGTACTGTGCGTTCTCTTGCTAAATTATTTCACATACCTGGTGTAAATACCCACCGTCTGTTCAGTTAGTACACGGCTGTGTACCTTGAAATATACAATATCTAGGCCATTTAATTGGCCACTGTACTGTGCGTTCTCTTGCTAAATTATTTCACATACCTGGTGTAAATACCCACCGTCTGTACAGTTAGTACACGGCAGTGTACCTTGAAATATACAATATCTAGGCCTTTTAATTTGCCACTATACTGTGCGTTCTCTTGCTAAATTATTTTAAAAACCTGGTGTAAATACCCACCGTCTGAGCAGTTAGTACACGGCTGTGTACCTTGAAATATACAATATCTAGGCCTTTTAATTGGCCACTGTACTGTGCGTTCTCTTGCTAAATTATTTCACATACCTGGTGTAAATACCCACCGTCTGTTCAGTTAGTACACGGCTGTGTACCTTGAAATATACAATATCTAGGCCTTTTAATTGGCCACTGTACTGTGCGTTCTCTTGCTAAATTATTTCACATACCTGGTGTAAATACCCACCGTCTGTACAGTTAGTACACGGCAGTGTACCTTGAAATATACAATATCTAGGCCTTTTAATTTGGCCACTATACTGTGCGTTCTCTTGCTAAATTATTTTAAAAACCTGGTGTAAATACCCACCGTCTGAGCAGTTAGTACACGGCTGTGTACCTTGAAATATACAATATCTAGGCCTTTTAATTGGCCACTATACTGTGCGTTCTCTTGCTAAATTATTTCACATACCTGGTGTAAATACCCACCGTCTGTACAGTTAGTACACGGCAGTGTACCTTGAAATATACAATATCTAGGCCTTTTAATTGGCCACTGTACTGTGCGTTCTCTTGCTAAATTATTTCAAATACCTGGTGTAAATACCCACCGTCTGAGCAGTTAGTACACGGCTGTGTACCTTGAAATATACAATATCTAGGCCTTTTAATTGGCCACTGTACTGTGCGTTCTCTTGCTAAATTATTTCACATACCTGGTGTAAATACCCACCGTCTGTTCAGTTAGTACACGGCTGTGTACCTTGAAATATACAATATCTAGGCCTTTTAATTGGCCACTGTACTGTGCGTTCTCTTGCTAAATTATTTCACATACCTGGTGTAAATACCCACCGTCTGTACAGTTAGTACACGGCAGTGTACCTTGAAATATACAATATCTAGGCCTTTTAATTGGCCACTGTACTGTGCGTTCTCTTGCTAAATTATTTCACATACCTGGTGTAAATACCCACCGTCTGTTCAGTTAGTACACGGCAGTGTACCTTGAAATATACAATATCTAGGCCTTTTAATTGGCCACTGTACTGTGCGTTCTCTTGCTAAATTATTTCACATACCTGGTGTAAATACCCACCGTCTGTTCAGTTAGTACACGGCTGTGTACCTTGAAATATACAATATCTAGGCCATTTAATTGGCCACTGTACTGTGCGTTCTCTTGCTAAATTATTTCACATACCTGGTGTAAATACCCACCGTCTGTACAGTTAGTACACGGCAGTGTACCTTGAAATATACAATATCTAGGCCTTTTAATTGGCCACTGTACTGTGCGTTCTCTTGCTAAATTATTTCACATACCTGGTGTAAATACCCACCGTCTGTTCAGTTAGTACACGGCTGTGTACCTTGAAATATACAATATCTAGGCCTTTTAATTGGCCACTGTACTGTGCGTTCTCTTGCTAAATTATTTCACATACCTGGTGTAAATACCCACCGTCTGTTCAGTTAGTACACGGCTGTGTACCTTGAAATATACAATATCTAGGCCTTTTAATTGGCCACTGTACTGTGCGTTCTCTTGCTAAATTATTTCACATACCTGGTGTAAATACCCACCGTCTGTTCAGTTAGTACACGGCTGTGTACCTTGAAATATACAATATCTAGGCCATTTAATTGGCCACTGTACTGTGCGTTCTCTTGCTAAATTATTTCACATACCTGGTGTAAATACCCACCGTCTGTACAGTTAGTACACGGCAGTGTACCTTGAAATATACAATATCTAGGCCTTTTAATTGGCCACTGTACTGTGCGTTCTCTTGCTAAATTATTTCACATACCTGGTGTAAATACCCACCGTCTGTTCAGTTAGTACACGGCTGTGTACCTTGAAATATACAATATCTAGGCCTTTTAATTGGCCACTGTACTGTGCGTTCTCTTGCTAAATTATTTCACATACCTGGTGTAAATACCCACCGTCTGAGCAGTTAGTACACGGCTGTGTACCTTGAAATATACAATATCTAGGCCTTTTAATTGGCCACTATACTGTGCGTTCTCTTGCTAAATTATTTCACATACCTAATTATATACCCAAATATTGTATTTGCAACCAAAAAAAAATAAAATGCGGAGGGGGGCTAGCGGAATCGGACGTGGACGAGGACGGGGGCGCGGAAATGCTGTTGGTGGCCTTGTTGAAGCCAGTGGGGATACAATGCGTGCTGGTGAGGGTCAGCCAGGATCCCACTCATCCAGAATCCCTGCCTTTATGGGACAGTTAAGCAGGGGGCGAGTTACACCGCTGTTGAGGCCTGAGCAGGTTGAACAGGTGGTGCAATGGATAGCCGATAGCGCTTCCACACAGTTGTCCACCAGCCAGTCATCCACACAGTCTCACTCTGACCCTCCTTCCTCCACACCTGGCCAACAGAGTCATCCCACCCTTGACCCCTCCCAGGAGCTCTTTTCGGGTCCTTTTTCAGATGTGCCGGAAGAATCCCAGGAGCTAGCAGAGGAATTTGTTTGTAGTGATGCCCAAACACTTGAGTTTTCGCCATCTCCTGCTGATGTGGACCCTGAACCAGCATCTGTTATCATGAGCGATGATGATGATGAGACGCAGTTGCCATCAAGGGAGGCTGTTGGAATGTCCAGTGGGCAGGAGGAGGAGCAGAGTGAGGAAGAGGAGGTGGTGGATGACGAAATGACCGACCCCACTTGGCCAGGGGTGATGTCCAGCGGGGAAAGCAGTGGAGAGGTGGTGGTCTGCGCAGCACCGAAAAAGGCAGCAAGAGGCAGAGGGATGTCCACAGGCAGAGGGATGTCCACAGGCAGAGGGATGTCCAGAGGCAGAGGGATGTCCAGAGGCAGAGGGATGTCCACAGGCAGAGGGATGTCCAGAGGCAGAGGACAGTCCAGACAGAGTAGTGAGGCCACAGCCAGCACGGCCGAAGCTGTTCCCGGCAGCGGGCAGTCGCGCGAAGCTCCCCCATCGAGGCCTCGTACTTCTGTGGTGTGGAGATTTTTTAATGTTTGTGCGGATGACAAACTGAGCGCGGTTTGCACACTCTGCCACTCAAAACTGAGTAGGGGCTCTGAGAAGAGCAATCTGACCACCTCAGGCATGCGGCGTCACTTGGAAGTCAAGCACTGGGCTGAGTGGGAGAGAGCAAACGCAATACAACCTGCGCCCGGTCCTGCTGCCACTGCCTCTTCCCCTTTGTTGTGTGCTGCCACTGCGGTCCAGACCTCCAGCCAGGACACCTCCACATCTGCCTCTGCCTCGGCTACTTTGGGGCCTTCTCCTTCAGCCTCCCCTTCCCCCGCCTCTTCGCCTGCACCTTCACACTCCTCGTCCCATCAACTGTCCATCTCGCAGGCGTTCGACCGCAGGCGGAAGTACGCCTCGAGTCACCCCCAAGCCCAAGCCTTAAACTGCCACATCTCCAAACTGCTGGCCCTGGAGATGTTGCCGTTTAGGCTTGTGGAGACGCAGGCCTTCCGCGACCTGATGGCGGCTGCCGCACCTCGCTATTCCGTCCCCAGCCGCCACTACTTTTCCCGGAGTGCCGTCCCCGCCCTGCACCAGCACGTGTCGCGTAACATCAGGCGGGCCCTGAGGTACGCAGTCAGCGCAAAGGTCCACTTGACCACCGACTCGTGGACAAGCGCTTGCGGCCAGGGACGCTACATCTCTTTGACGGCACACTGGGTGAATGTAGTGGAAGCGGGGACGGGGTCGCAAACAGAGACGGCCTACCTACCACCCCCGCCCAAGATTGCCAGCATGGGTTCTGATAAACCCCCCTCCTCCTCCTCCTCCTCCTCCTCCTCTGCCTTAACATCGCCCTCAGCCGCTAGCTGGAAGCGTTGCAGCACTGGCGCGGGGAGACGTCAGCAGGCGGTGCTTAAGCTCATCAGCTTGGGCGACAGGAAGCACAGCGCCCCAGAGGTGAGGGACGCCATATTGCAGCAGACGGAGATGTGGCTGTCGCCGCTGCAGCTAGGACCAGGCATGGTCGTGTGCGATAACGGCCGTAACCTGGTGGCGGCTCTGGAGCTTGCCGAACTCGATCACGTACCATGCCTGGCCCACGTTTTTAATCTGGTAGTCCAAAAATTTCTAAAGACTTACCCCAACCTGGCAGAGCTACTGGTGAAAGTGCGGCGCTTGTGCGCTCACTTTCGGAAGTCAACTGTAGCTGCTGCTAGCTTAAAAAAACTCCAGCAACGCCTCCATTTGCCTGAACATCGGCTGTTGTGCGACCTGCCGACTCGCTGGAATTCCACCTATTCCATGTTGGCCAGGGTGTGTGAGCAGCAGAGAGCATTGATGGAGTACCAGATTATGAATCCACGCGTGCCTCCAACTCAGCTCCCTCAGTTTGCCAACCACGAGTGGCCATGGATGGCAGACATATGCGATGTACTGCGTATCTTTGAGGAGTCCACCAAGAAGGTCAGCAGCGAGGACGCTATAGTGAGCGTAACCATCCCGCTCCTATGCGTCCTTAAAGAATCGCTCATCGCAATAAGGGAGAACGCATTGCACGCAGAGGAGACGGGGGTAGGAGGAGACGCAACGGAGCTACACAGTCAGACCACACTTTTGTCTGCTTCACGGTGGCAGTTGCAGGAGGAGGAGGATGAGGAGGAGGACGACGTGGAGGTGGCTGTGGAAGAGGAGGAGGATGCTGGCGGCGAGGGTAGCAGTCAGGCTGTGTGCGTCCCATTGGTTCAGCGCGGATGGGGCGGAGAGGAGGCGGAAGAGGAAGAGGAGGAAATGGCAAGTGATCCTTCTGGTGGGGGCAGTGAGGTCATGCCTATTCAGAGTCTGGCACACATGGCTGACTTCATGCTGGGCTGCTTTTCCCGGGACACACGTGTTGTCCGGATAGTGGAGAACAAACTGTACTGGGTCTTCGCACTCCTGGACCCCCGGTATAAAGATAACGTCTCCTCTTTTATTCCGGTAGAGGAGAGGACGAATCGATTGCTGGAATACCAGAGGGAACTCGTGCAGAACATGATGGAGATTTTCCCACCCACCATCGCTGGCGGCAGAGAGGAGAGGGTCTCCCAGAGTCCCACAACATCTATCAGGCCCACAGCCACCAGGGGAACACTCTCCAAGGTGTGGGACACGTTCATGGCACCCCCTCGTGCAACTTCCATCACTGCGGGGCCCGCTATCAGCAGGAGGGACAAGTATCGGCGGATGTTGCGGGAGTACCTGGCAGACCGTACCCCTGTCCTCCCCGATCCCTCGGCGTCCTACACTTACTGGGTCTCCAAGTTGGACACGTGGCTGGAACTGTCCCTGTACGCCTTGGAGGTGCTTGCCTGCCCTGCCGCCAGCGTGCTATCAGAAAGGGTGTTCAGCGCAGCCGGGGGCATTATAACCGATAAGCGCAGCCGCCTGTCAACCGACAGTGCGGACAGGCTGACGCTAATCAAAATGAACAGCAAGTGGATTGACCCGGACTTTGCTTCTCCAACCGTGGAAAGCAGCCAAAAGTGAAGTGCCATCTGTATGAAGTGCCATTTCCTCCTCCACCTCCTCCTCCTCCTCCTTAACCGCCGTAGAATTGCTCCGTAAATAAGAAAAATTTATATATTTATGGCTCACCTCTTGGGCCTCCACAAAATGTTTAAGAGGTCTCACCTCTTGGGCCTCCATATAATTTTTAACAGGTCTCACCTCTTGGGCCTCCACATAATTTTTAAGAGGTCTCACCTCTTGGGCCTCCACAAAATGTTTAAGAGGTCTCACCTCTTGGGCCTCCGCAAAATGTTTAAGAGGTCTCACCTCTTGGGCCTCCACATAATTTTTAAGAGGTCTCACCTCTTGGGCCTCCACATAATTTTTAACAGGTCTCACCTCTTGGGCCTGCACAAAATGTTTAAGAGGTCTCACCTCTTGGGCCTCCACAAAATGTTTAAGAGGTCTCACCTCTTGGGCCTCCACAAAATCTTTAAGAGGTCTCACCTCTTGGGCCGCCACATAATTTTTAAGAGGTCTCACCTCTTGGGCCTCCACAAAATGTTTAAGAGGTCTCACCTCTTGGGCCTCCATATAATTTTTAACAGGTCTCACCTCTTGGGCCTCCACATAATTTTTAAGAGGTCTCACCTCTTGGGCCTCCACAAAATCTTTAAGAGGTCTCACCTCTTGGGCCTCCACATAATTTTTAAGAGGTCTCACCTCTTGGGCCTCCACAAAATGTTTAAGAGGTGTCACCTCTTGGGCCTCCACATAATTTTTAACAGGTCTCACCTCTTGGGCCTCCACATAATTTTTAAGAGGTGTCACCTCTTGGGCCTCCACAAAATCTTTAGGAGGTCTCACCTCTTGGGCCTCCAAATAATTTTTAAGAGGTCTCACCTCTTGGGCCTCCACAAAATCTTTAAGAGGTCTCACCTCTTGGGCCTCCACATAATTTTTAAGAGGTGTCACCTCTTGGGCCTCCACAAATCTTTAAGAGGTCTCACCTCTTGGGCCTCCACAAAATCTTTAAGAGGTCTCACCTCTTGGGCCTCCACAAAATCTTTAAGAGGTCTCACCTCTTGGGCCTGCACATAATTTTTAAGAGGTCTCACCTCTTGGGCCTCCACAAAATCTTTAAGAGGTCTCACCTCTTGGGCCTGCACAAATCTTTAAGAGGTCTCACCTCTTGGGCCTCCACAAAATCTTTAAGAGGTCTCACCTCTTGGGCCTCCACATAATTTTTAAGAGGTCTCACCTCTTGGGCCTCCACAAAATCTTTAAGAGGTCTCACCTCTTGGGCCTGCACAAAATCTTTAAGAGGTCTCACCTCTTGGGCCTGCACAAAATCTTTAAGAGGTCTCACCTCTTGGGCCTCCACAAAATCTTTAAGAGGTCTCACCTCTTGGGCCTCCACATAATTTTTAAGAGGTCTCACCTCTTGGGCCTCCACAAAATGTTTAAGAGGTCTCACCTCTTGGGCCTCCATATAATTTTTAACAGGTCTCACCTCTTGGGCCTCCACATAATTTTTAAGAGGTCTCACCTCTTGGGCCTCCACATAATTTTTAAGAGGTCTCACCTCTTGGGCCTCCGCAAAATGTTTAAGAGGTCTCACCTCTTGGGCCTCCACATAATTTTTAACAGGTCTCACCTCTTGGGCCTCCACATAATTTTTAACAGGTCTCACCTCTTGGGCCTGCACAAAATGTTTAAGAGGTCTCACCTCTTGGGCCTCCACATAATTTTTAAGAGGTCTCACCTCTTGGGCCTCCACAAAATCTTTAAGAGGTCTCACCTCTTGGGCCGCCACATAATTTTTAAGAGGTCTCACCTCTTGGGCCTCCACAAAATGTTTAAGAGGTCTCACCTCTTGGGCCTCCATATAATTTTTAACAGGTCTCACCTCTTGGGCCTCCACATAATTTTTAAGAGGTGTCACCTCTTGGGCCTCCACAAAATCTTTAAGAGGTCTCACCTCTTGGGCCTCCACATAATTTTTAAGAGGTCTCACCTCTTGGGCCTCCACAAAATGTTTAAGAGTTGTCACCTCTTGGGCCTCCACATAATTTTTAACAGGTCTCACCTCTTGGCCTCCACAAAATTTTAAGAGGTGTCACCTCTTAGGCCTCCACAAATCTTTAGGAGGTCTCACCTCTTGGGCCTCCAATAATTTTAAGAGGTCTCACCTCTTGGGCCTCCACAAAAATCTTTAAGAGGTCTCACCTCTTGGCCTCCACAATAATTTTAAAGAGGTCTCACCTCTTGGGCCTCCACAAAATCTTTAAGAGGTCTCACCTCTTGGGCCTCCACAAAATCTTTAAGAGGTCTCACCTCTTGGGCCTCCACATAAATTTTAAGAGGTCTCACCTCTTGGGCCCTCCACAAAATCTTTAAGAGGTCTCACTCTTGGGCCTGCACAAAATCTTTAAGAGGTCTCACCTCTTGGGCCTCCACAAAATCTTTAAGAGGTCTCACCTCTTGGGCCTCCACATAATTTTTAAGAGGTCTCACTCTTGGGCCTCCACAATCTTTAAGGGTCTCACTCTTGGCTCCACAAAATCTTTAAGAGGTCTCACCTCTTGGGCCTGCACAAAATCTTTAAGAGGTCTCACCTCTTGGGCCTCACAAAATCTTTAAGAGGTCTCACCTCTTGGGCCTCCACAAAATCTTTAAGAGGTCTCACCTCTTGGGCCTCCACAAAATTTTTAAGAGGTCTCACCTCTTGGGCCTCCACATAATTTTAAGAGGTCTCACCTCTTGGGCCTCCACATAATTTTTAAAACAGGTCTCACCTCTTGGGCCTCCACATAATTTTTAAGAGGTCTCACCTCTTGGGCCTCCACAAAATCTTTAAGAGGTCTCACCTCTTGGGCCTGCACAAAATCTTTAAGAGGTCTCACCTCTTGGGCCTCCGCAAAATCTTTAAGAGGTCTCACCTCTTGGGCCTCCACATAATTTTTAACAGGTCTCACCTCTTGGGCCTCCACATAATTTTTAAGAGGTCTCAGCTCTTGGGCCTCCACATAAATTTTTAAGAGGTCTCACCTCTTTAGCCTCCACACAATTTTTAAGACGTCTCACCTCTTGGGCCTCCACAAAATTTTCCATGAGCCTCTGGCCAGCCCACGGCCTCTTCCTGCCTTTTGCGGTCCTACGCATCCCTCAACATCCCCACTGCTTTACCTGCTAGACATGACACTGGGCCAGGTCGGGTCACTGACATCTCTAGCGCCAACAATTTGGGCATTTTAAGGCTTCTGCATGTGTTTGAGTTGTTTTTACATTTTAAAGAAGACATGTCTGACCACATTTCACACACACACACAATGACAATTAGGGGTGGGGTCTATTTGCTTTCCCCCTTGCCTATGCCATCTGTGGTTGTCATAGGCAACGTGATTTTAAGGGGTGCAGAATTTCATCTTCTTTTTTGTCTAGTTTGGCTTGGGGTCCATGGCAATGTAGAGGAAAGAAGGTTTCCTTGTATGGTCTCACTTTACAGAGAGGTTATATTGTCTTTGGAGTGTATTGTTGAGAGGCTGTGATAGTGGCGTAATAGTGCGACTTGGGCGCGTTATATGCACCCAGACATGCTTCCCCTGCTGTCCCAGTTGCATTCCAGCAGTGTTGGCATCCTTTTCTGAGGTTTCAGGGTGGACTTGGTGACCTCCAAGTGGTCGAATTGAGATTTCCAAGTGGCGAGCATTTTTTCCCCATAGACTTTAATGGGATTCGATATTCGGTCGAATAGTCGAATTTCGCGGTCTATTCGAATCGAATTTCGAACTTTCGAATATTTCACTACTCGCTCATCTCTAATAGTAATGTCAGAAACTATGTCAGCATTTATAGGGGTTTTCCAAGATTTTCATATTGATGGTTTATCCTCAGGATAGGCCATCAATATATGATTAGTAGAAGTCTGACTCCCGACACCTTGGCCGATCATCTGTTTGAGGATATAGGCCTCCTCACAGCTTTCCATGCACAACGCCGTCCATTGGGTAGTAGCTTACAGCTCAACCCCATTCATTTGAATAAAACTGACCTGCACCTAGACCATGTGCTTTATGAACAGGCCACAGCACTCCTGTAGCGTCACTGCTTCTTCAAACAGCTGACCCCCACTGTTCTCATATTGATAGCTTACCTAGAAATAGTTTCTCAGTGTGTATGAAATCATCCATGAAATTATTTTGGCAGGTGTGGTATGTGTTCTTTTTCACACCTCTGAACAAGCAGTTTACTTTTTGGTTATACCAGAAATTTTATGGAAATTATTTCAAGGTAGAATGATTGAAACAAAGCATAGCAAGACAGGCTATATAACTCTGGTTCATTGTCCCTGCTTTATGTATTCAGTGTACAGTGCTGGGTACATTATGAACACTTCATGAGAAGATAACAAATACCAGCAACACAATGGTTACTTAACAGGAGAGAAACACCTCAACGCCACAATTCAGCTTCTTTCTTATAGTACTCCCCATTTGTTGAAGATGTGCGACATCAAAGCCATAATATCCTTATGTATTACACTGAGAAATAATGTAACAGAGAAATCAAAGTAAGTGTTTCTAAGCAGTTTCCTAGCAATGCAGGCAGAGGTCTCTTTCATCTGCTTTGTATCTGTATCACTGCATTGATTTAAACTTCTTCTGAGATCTCAAATGCATTTGTATTTTATAGCAACTAGAATATGGTAGTTTTTTTCAATCAAGTGATAACATTGTATCATTTACCAGATATCTATTATTTGCTATGTAAAGTCTAACATCTTTTAAAAAAATTAACATTCTGGTGCAGCTAAATATAAATATCCCTAATGCTTTACCCCAACCACATTCACAGGAATCTGTGACTCTTCTGTAGGTCTATTTGAGCTTCACGTGTTACCTCTGAAAATGTGAGTTTCTTTCCTTGAATAACACAATAGTCAGTCTGAACAGTAGAATTTAACAAGCTGGTCAAAGTTGAAAAGTTGTCCCCATTCACAGCAGTATTCATTCTATATTAGACTGCCGGAAATTGCAGAACACTGCACTGGTAGTCGTATAAGAATCAATGGAGCATAGCTGGTTGATTGGCATGTCGCTCTATTAAGATGGGGGAATGAGACCCAGCGATTGGTGGATCGGGGATAACTTAAAAATGTCCTACACCTTTTTATTACTGATCAACGGTCTGACACCCAAGACCCCTGCCAACCAGTTGTTTTAGAAGTCAGCGGCGCTTGCTTCTCGCTGTTTCCCACAGACCAGTGACATCACGACTAGTGATGATTGAGCACCCCGATGCTTGGGTGCTCTGGTTGAACACTAGGTGGTGCTCGAGTTCTCGGCCGAGCACCCGAGTATAATGGAAGTCTATAGGGGAAGACCAGGCACCCCCTGCTCTGCAGAGGGGAGGGTGTCTGGTTGATAGGAGAAAATGGTGGAAACACCTCTGAAATGGTTAGGGAACAGCATGGGGAGGATGTCTGGATGCATCTTGGACCCCGAAGTCGCTGCTATTAACAATGATGTCCGAGTATTACGCCACTTTTACAGAATGACAAAAATACCTCCCAAAACCCAAGACAACATCAATTTTAGAGGAAATATTGTTAGGAAACATACATTTACTTGTACGTGAAGTGCAAGTAGCAGCACGCCCTTAACCCTAATGTTTTACACTGTCAGATCAGCAGCAGGCACTCGCCCCAAATGTTTTAGATGGTCAGATCAGCAGGAGACCCTCACCCCAAATGTTTTTGAGTGTCAGCAGCACTGAACGTCAACTTTTCAGGATGAGGACCAGAGTGAAGAAGTAACATAGTAACATAGTAACATAGTTTATAAGGCCAAAAAAATACATCTGCCCATCCAGTTAGGCCTGTTATCCTGCAAGTCGATCCAGAGGAAGGGAAAAAACCCCTGTGAGGTAGAAGCCAATATTCCTTACTTTAAGGGAAAAAATTCCTTCTCGAAGAGGAAATAGTGGACGATGAAATCATTGGCCCAACATGGGAAGGAGGCAAGCTGGGTGAGGACAGCATTACAGAGGGGGAGGGATGCGCAACACCGCAACAGGCTGGAAGACGCGGTGGTGTGGCAAAAGGGAGAAGGCAGGTGTCAGGACCGGCAGTCATGGCACCCGTTCTGCTGGTCCTGTCTCTGACTCTGGTGGCGATGTGGTTGCCCGTGGCCAGGCTTCTTCCGCTATTTCGTCAGGCTCCTCCTCCAGCCGACGGTCTCTGGCTGAGGATGCGCGTCCCAGGCAGGGGACGTGCGCGATGATCATTAGTGCCATGGACGTGGCTGGTGTGCACACTCGCTCGCGGCCTGTTTCTGGTCGCCGGAAAACGTGAGGAATTTAGTCTGTTTATTTTCTGTTCATTTGGTATCTTATGAGTTAAGTTTTGTTCCTTGCTTTCTCCTCCCAGTCAGCTGCTTGGGTGGGGTCTGCTAGGTATTTAAGGCCCTCAAATGTTAACCTTGCTGTCAGTGTTTGGAGTTTCCTTGCTACTACCTGGTTTGTCATTTGTGCTCTGCTATTTAGACTCTTGTTTGTTCTTTGACCCTCGGCGTGTTTTGTGACTACTCTTGGCTTACTGATTTTGTTCCTGACGTACTCTCCTGGTTTTGATGCGGCTATCTGACTTTCCATTTGTTCTTGTTTGTCTGTCTTGTTTGTTTTTCCTTCCCCTGCACTTTTGCTAGTGTATCTCGAGTCTTCGGGTTGTCGACTCAGGGGTTAGCCTGAGTAGGCAATAGGCAGGGAAAGGGGTTGGGATTTAGCTTAGGGATCACGTTCCCCTTGTCTGTGTATCCCAGCCCTGATGATAAAAGAATTGTCATTTGCAACCTGTGCCGTACTAAAATGAGCAGGGGCATGAACACTAGCAACCTGACCACCACCAGCATGATCTTCATGGCAGCAAAGCACCCTAATAGGTGGGCCAAACGCCTGGTTCCACAATCGGTGTCTGTGGGTCACACCACTGCCTCCTCTTCCCTGTGTTACGTGCTAGCCAAGACGCAGACGTAGATGCCTCCCCCCTTCACCTGGACCCTCGCCAGCACCATCAGCAAGCACATCCACTTCTGTGTCCCAGTGCAGCGTAAAGATGTCCATACCCCAGGCCTTTGAACGAAAGTGCAAATACCCAGCCACCCACATTTATTGCGTTTCTTTCTGCCTCTAATCAAGGCGCGTGGTCCCGAGGGCTGCCATGTTCGGCCGAATAGTGTATTCGGCCGAACATATTCGTTCATCACTAATCACGACTATTGGCCTGGGCATATCAGACTTCAATTCACTTCAATGGGCTCGAGCCACACCCAGTGCCATTTGTGATGTCATTGGCCTGCTAGAAACAGTGAGAAGGCCAAAGCACTACTGTAAGGGCCACTGACTTGCCCCGAGTGTCAGACCCCCATGATCAGATGATGATGACCTATCCAAAGGATAGATCGTCAATAATAAAAAGGTACAGAACCCTTCTAAACTTAACATAACCCATTGAACTTTGAGAGGCCAGATAGGTTGGGTCAGCAGGGTCCACACCTTCGCTGGTTACTATAGACTAGTAGATGAAGAGACAGCCCAGCTAAATAGGGAGACTGATCAGCACCTTAATTAGCAGCTAAACAGGGAGTAAAAGGGATGTATTAACTCTATCAGTGCTGTAAGGAAGTTCACTGAGCACTTGTCTTATTCCCACCCAGGGTAAGTGGGGTAACGCCTGCTTGGGACATCAGGACAGTAGCAGACTAGTGCCACCAGCATAATAGTTGTATACATTGAGCCTGTGGTGCAGTGTACAGAGCCCATATTGCTCCCTAATATTTAGCCACAAGGCACTCATGCGTTACCAATGAGTGTGTTGAGTGCCATATGTATTGACCTTTTCTTTAGAAGAAAATATATGTGTACATTTGGCATCCAATGAATTTTGCCATGACCGAAAGAAAAAAATTTGGTATGCTTTAGAATGAAATCAAATGTATAGTACAGACTCTTAAACTGGAGCGCTACTACAGCTCAGTTCAAAATAGAGATGTAATATGGTCATCTGAGCTAATGGAATCTAGAAATGGAACTGTAATGGCTATATCATTCGTGTATGTTCCCATGAAACATATGTCAAAGAAAATCCGTTGTCAAATTCCCTACAAAATTTGCATAAGTTACATGGATTTACCAAGCATTTTATCCTATGCAAAGAGTGAAAATTGCAATGGACATCCACAGCATTAATGGACATGATGTGGATTCAGGATCTACATCGAAGTTCATGTTCCCCAATTCTTTGGGAACACAACCCTGTTCTTATTGGTGTTCACACAGTTCTCCAAAAAAGAAGTATACACAAGAATCAAAACAATGTGACGGAAGAGGACAAGGCAAGAAGTATTGTACTATATATGGTATAGTTAGGGCATGTTCTAAAATTATATAGATGTTCCTTCTGTAAAACTGGTAAGAAGTTCAAAATAGTCCCATTGTCACAGACAACTGCAGGCATCTATTAATTCCTGTCACTTTCAATAAACAAGCCACATGCTCCACACTAGAATTGATGACCCTGCTTAAATTACCTTGACCCTTTTATGAATAGAGAATTTCATCTTCCATAGGTTAAAGTGTTTCTTCAATGGACACCTCTATCATTTTGCATGTTTGAAGTCATTACATGCTTAAATGAGACCTTCTGGTCTCTTTATTAATCTGCGATAATGACACATCTGCATGAATTTGTGTCTCACCACTTTTATTAATGACTAGAATCTGCTCCAGTGAATTTTGGAAACAACATAAGATGTCAAGGTATTTAAATAGTTTATGTAAATTAATGAAGGTAAGCTTTCAAAGTCACAAACGCATTGGCTGACTATCAGATTTATACATTGAATCTAGAATTAAGAAATTTTATTATCAAGTAATAAGGTATCAGGGAATGATGAATGTTACGTTGGCAGTCCATGCTTGCCATGGTACCATTCTCCCGGGCAGGCACAACCACTGCTTCACTAACCTGGCCCAGACCCATCAGTTCTTTTACGCTCCATTGCGTCGACCACCAGAGTCATCTGGAGCCTGTTTATTGCTGGCAAGGCCCCTCCCTTTGCCTATAGGGCATGCTTGCACTCCTCAACTCTTAAAGGGCCAGAGCACCTTCCCCTATGGGAGAGTACCTGAAAAATAGGTTCCTTAGCTTTCTAGTTCCTGCAAATAAGTGTACCTACTTCTGTCTGTTGACTGATGACTTTGACCTTGTTGCCTGACCTGAACTCCGTATTGTCCCATTGCTGCGTATTGACCTTGGACTATTTGCTGTTAAGCATGTGCTCTGCAATGCTCTGATCTCATCCTGTCCCTGACTAAAATTTTGCCTGATCATACCCTGCCCTGCACCACTGTCTGAGCCCTGTGGGTCAGCTGTTAATCACACAAAGAATACTCCAGGAGGTAGCAGCGTGATGGTTCCCCTGCAGCGAAATCCAGATCCTTGTATAGGCATTAAAAGGTGAATACCAGAGGACTGCTAGGATAATGCCCTTTAGTTAGTTACTTGCTTAGGTATATACACACTTACAGGCACACTTACACAGTTCATACATATATCTTTAGCAAATGATATTAGACACAACCTTCTCTAATGCTGGATATATTTTTTCTACATTCTTGAAACCACACCGATTGTGCACTAGACTCCAGAACTGGGCTTCATCTTTAGAAGTCACCTTTTCCAAGTCCTTACAAGTCGTCTTGATACTCAGATACCCACAGGACTTACAATAGGAATCAGTTTCACAACAAGTGTACGGTCTCAAGAACAGCATATATGAAGCACATATCAACACTGTCAGAAAACAAAATCACTGGTGGATCACAGGAATTGAATTACTTAGGGTCATAGAAGGAGGAGATGATCCTGCAATGGAGTAGATGGCAGATATATGGTATACGGGTAGATAGCAGATGACTGACAGTGAATAGAAACAAAGCAATACTTAAATGACCCTATACAACAACACAAAACCAAACAAATCCCAAACACAGCAAGAAAAACTATGGAACTACAGATGCCAGGATACAGAGTAAACAAACCTGACCAGAACAGGATACAATTATGGAACTACAGATCACATAAAACAGAACAAAGTACACAATATCTGAAAAGGAATCCACATAGCAAATGCTATATCTAACAAGAATTAAGTGAGGTTTGTATTTAAGGACTGGACAATCAGTGACTCCATCCCAATCAACCATGCAAAGCTAGGTGATAACTAAACCAAAACTCAGATGCAAAGTGGTTGCATAACATCTACCCAAGCAAAGTTAGTAACTAGGTGAACACACAGCAATCTGGATACCACTGCTGCTGGTAACAACCCTGATGACAGCAGCTAGGAACCTATTCATTCCCTACAAGCTGCAAAATTATCCATACAATTTCTGTAAATTGTGTAAGACTGAATACCACACCTTATACATTGGTTCTTGAAAGTTTATGAACCCTTCAGAATATTCAATATTTCTGCATAAATTTGCCCTAAAGCCACATAAGATTTTCACATATAAAAGTAGATACAGGTAACCAAATAAAAAAAAATGAGTCAAAAATATTAGACTTGGTAATTTATTGATTGAGAGAAATGATCCAATATCATATGTCTGTGAGTGACAAAAGTATGTGAACCTTTGATATCACTATGTGGAGTGACCCCCATTGGGCATCAATAACTGCAAGAAACCATTTCCTGTATTTGTAGATTATTCCTACACATCAGCCTGGAGGAATTTTAACCTATTCTTCTGTACAGAAGAGCTTCAATTCTATTATGTCATTCAATTTCCTCCCATGAACTGCTCACTTCAGGTGCTTCTAAAATATTTCTGTCGGATTAAGGTCAGGCCTTTGACTTGGCGCAAACTCAGCAGAGAAAATTCATAGCTTAAATTAGTTTTCATAGTGGTTTGGGCAGATAGAGAAGAAAAAGAAGAGTGAACAACTATCAGAATTGATATGACATGTGAGTGTACAAAACTGCAACTATAAATAGTTATAACTATATAACTAGAGGCAGACAACCTCACTACTATGGGCCCTGTAATAACTAGTTACACTCCTGTAGACCACTAACAATTATTAAAATGCTCAAGAGAGAGGGATAGTCATGAAATAAGTCTTTGAAATGGGCCCCATCATTAGGTATAACACAATATAACAGATTTGCCAGGAGAGTTTCTTTAATATATGTTGGATGTAATAGTATAAAAAAACAAGTTATATTTTGCAAAAATTGTATACAAAAATATGTGAATTGACAAGACAATATAAAACCAAAGTATTTTTCTTTTCATTTCCATTCTTGTATCGAATAAACTATTTTTCATCAATTTTATATAATGTTTATTACAGCAGATTCTTCAGATGTTACAAGTACAACAAATGATTAATATTCAGTGTACAACTGAACTGCTCCTTCCATTTATGTGTACTGCATTGTTATTTCAGAAAGGAAAAAATCGAAAGACCAGATCTATTTGATGATATTTGAAAGGTTTTTCCAAGCTATTGTTGTGCATACTTCTGAAAGAAAGTCTCACATTAGAAAATGCCTGAGATATCCTGAAATGTATCTGAATAAATATATACAATACTATGTATCCAGGGACCAAGTAGCATCTCTCTATAAACATGAGAAAGAATTGGACCTTGGAAGTGATTCTTCAGTTTTTGGCTATTTAGGTAAATAGCACAAGCTTAAAACCATATTACATTATTCAATAAGTTAAAATTAGTAACTCAGATTTAAAGAGATGATAAAAAGATTTTTTTAATGTGTTGTTATTCATTTCATGTTAGTTAATATGTTAAATGGTTTGCTGGCTTGCAAATACTTGGTAACACAGATGGAAAATCTTGAAGTTCCTTAGCCCAAAGACAATATCCTTTACAGGTCCCACACCTAGTATGTGCTATATAAAATAATTATATCTTCACACACAATGGCTAGGATAGACTGATACTTCTGCCACCAACCAATAGCTATGCCCCTGCATAGAGATCCCATAATATGTTATAGGTTCAAAGATATATTCCCAATTGGAGGAGTGTTGCAATATAATAATGTTCTCCTCAGAGTATTCATGCAACATTATTTACCTACTAAGGACTTGAATATTATACTACAAACACTGTGTGCTTTCAGAGCCATTTCCAGAGACTTTAGAAGTATATAAATCAGCATCTCTCTTGGTGTAGGGTAGTTGAGGGGTCAATGCCTGCGTCTTTGGTTAGTCTAGATTGATGAATGTAGTGGACTGAATGTGAAGTTGCTGTTTCCTGTTTTGCACCAATCATATAGATCACTGCTGTCCAGGAACAAAGAGAACTGTACAGCTTTTGTTGAACAGCCTCATAGTTCCCTGTATGATCAGATACAGCACTTAAAGTGTGCTATAGATATGGCAGTACTTTGTCCAATGCAACCAACAATGAGTGGTTGGAGTCATGAACAAACTTTGGTAAACACATACCTTTATGACTTGCTGTGATATTTTTTATTTTTTATTTTATTTTCTACTCTCATGTTGGTTTCCATCCACACATATTCTTCTTAGTGTAATATACTTATTTAGGAAATCAAATTTGAATGTAGACTAGGCATAGCAGCCATGGCCATAGCTATGGGACTGGTGGGGTATGCGTCCCAGTACTAGATATCAGAGTGGGATAACCATAAAACCTATGCTGCTTTGTTCTGGGTATTTAGATACAAGGGTAGGGCAGGGAACTGAATCCTCAGAGAAGGAAAGTCTAGCTACTAATCTGATATAAATGTTATGAATTAAATATTTTTAATACTGTATGATTTTATATACTTTTTGGCAAAATGAATATACTGTTATGCCAAGAACAGGGCCTTGGGGAGGGGGATATGTGTATGAAAAATGGATTCTCTCCTTGCATAAGCTAATTCCCCAGGAGAATCATTGATTTTCAAAAATGAAAAAATACCAAATGCATAAAAGAAATGTATATATGTATGATAGGCTTATGGTTTATAAGGGTAGATACTAGGGTTTCCCCCGAAAATAATTATTTAAAGGGGTTATCCAGGAAAATATATTTATGACTTATTCTCGGAAAGGGTCATCAGTATCAGATCGACACCCTGGACCCCCACCAATCAGCTGTTAGAAGAGGATATGAGTGCCACTGCCTCTTTCTAGGCCAGTGACATCACTGTACATCGGTTACATGGTCCAGTTGCAGCTCAGCTCCATTCAAGTCAATGGGGCTGAGCTGCAATACCAAACACTACCACTATATGATGTACGGCGCTGTCCTTGGAAAGCTGCTGGGAGCCTTCACCATGCACTATAGCTTCAGTGAGCGCAGCTGATCAGTGGGGAAGCGAGGACTTGGACCCCTGATGATGTGGTAATGATGACCTATCCTGAAGATAAGTCATCATTATATTTTCCAGGATAACCCCTTTAAGCATAATGATTAAACAACGTCTTCAAATGATAGAATTTAGAACGACTAAAAATCATAATAAAAACCAAAACCTCAACTGAAACCTTGAAAACAGAAAGAGTATATTTATGTACAAAATATTGGATTTTTTTGGCATTTACAGTGGAAGCCTTGAGATGAGTTATTGCCTCTTTTGCTGACTTCATTTATGCAAGTTGTTGAAACAAATTTTATATGAAGGTAATGCCTTTTCCATATTGATTAGAATCTAATTTACCACATTAATATCTCATATATAGAAAAACAGACAGAAGTACCATGCTGTGAATATTACAAAATATCAAGTATACATGGGGTTAAAGCCATTTGCTACATTGATTGTATATTACATACTCATTTTGTTGAGCTACTATTTTTCCTTCTTGTCTTGCTCCTAGCCATGCCAGCCTTACGATGGAAAGTGGGTCTGACAAATTGTTCTAATTGCAAATTAATGCTGTAGTGGAGATACATTACTAACATACTATTGATCTGCAGTTAAATCTTAATGCATCTATGCAATAATATTACTTTAATTTTTGTCCCTTCATTACTTTTTCTGCAACATATTTTCCCTCTTAGATGTGCTTCATACATTAATGACCTGAATTCTTAATTTCCTACAAAGAGAAAACGTCTGACTTATAATTATGATCTTTCAAAAGCATCTAGATGCTGCAAAACCCCTTCAAAAGATCAAAGAAATCATTGAGATTAAACTGTAATAAGGTAAGGCAGACAATTATATGTAGTACATAGAACACGGATAAAGATGAAACATGGGTTTCTTTTGTTATTGCATTTTTACAAGAAAAAAATACATTACTGGAAATGTTATAAAAGCAGATACAAGAAGTATGAGATTTTATAGAAAAAAAAAGAAGAGGAACGAGGGAGTACAAACCCAGAAAGAAACTGAGCTGTTTGGTACCATAGCAGCACAATGACTGGATGGGTTCCGCGTTTTTTGGATTTTCTTTTTATGCTCACTTGGGTTCGAACAAGTTTCTTTTAATAACAAATATGTGCAAGAAAAGCCTATGAAAAGGATGGATCTAGGGCATCACTTCAAACCAAAATTTACTTTATGTTCAACTACTCTTTCCAAACCTAGAGTGAGAGTGAACACAATACTGGATTAATAAACCTAGAATGGGCACAGTACAGAGAATAAAGAAAAATGGCAGAAGAGTAACTTAAAAAAAAAATCCAAAATGGAAATAAACTGCGTAGAGGCATGGTAGAGTATTAACTGGCATTTCAGGTGGGGTTTGAGTACATTTTAGTTTGTATGTTCTTTTTCTGTTCATTTGACTTGGAACAAGTTTATTCTGGATAGGGAAGTGTGTATATGGCAATCATCAATTCAACCAGATTAATCTTTAGCACTTAACAATTCCTTCAAGTCCCTAAGAATATTAAAGGTTTTTTTCAGACTGATAACATATCCACATCACCAAATAATGTCACCATAGTTCAGAAGTAGTTACTTTAATTGTTATGTCCTTGTCTTGCCCAGAAATATGATGCACCTTTGTTTTGATGCTACTAAGGCTTGATGTGGGTGAAATTATCAATGTAAATGAATACAGTTCCTATGATTCCCCTCTCAAAACATTGCCTCTATTTACAACTCGATTACTATTTAAGATAAGATAATACTGTTGCTACCCCTTTTCTGAACTACTATATATATTTTTTTGCTCACTTACTCTAAATTATCTGCTACCAAGCATGTGAAACATGATCCCTCTTGAGCCCGGGAGCAGTGGAGATAATAGGCATGTGACCCATGACTTCCCATATATGAGGCAGCAGGAGAAGTGAAGGGGGATAGGGGAAATAACTAGTGTTGAGGGAGCACCTCTGTGCTCGTATGCTCGGGTGCTCTGGCCAAGCACGAAGGGTTGCTCGAGTGCTCAGCCGAGCACCCGAGCATAATGTTAGTCAATGGGACTAAACCAGGCACCCCCCCCGCTCGGAAGAGGGGAGGGTGTCTGGTTAATAGAAAAAGGTCAGAATCACGACTTCACGACAGAATCACGACTCCTTTCACTCGCAAAAGTTTGCTAATTAACTGAATTTGTACGCATTAGCGCACAATGCGTACGCATTAGCATACAAATTCGTACGCATTAGCGTACAAATCAATATTACAGTGCGGGGAAGAGACTCGAGCATTGTGCTCGAGTACACTCAGTGTTCGGCCGAACACCGAGCGGACCCGAGCGTAGGCATGCTCGGCCGAACAGCGAGTTTGCCGAGCATGCTCGCTCAACACTAGAAATAACCATGTGTTCAGCAGAGTGAGACATTATACAAGAAGGAGATGAACCAAGGGAGCATGGGCATATGACTGCATGGGAGACAGAGGCTTCTCAGCTATAGAAAAATATCAGAAGGTGACTAAGCTTACTGTATTTAAATAATTTGCATATATTTTTGTAACACTGAAAAAACATTTTATTGTTTTACTCTGCAGTCTTCCGTAATTTCTATGCTTAAAACCTAGACAGTTATGGCATCCCCAGCAGATTCTATAGATTGAATACTAAAGCTTGCTGTAGACTGACATGTTTCAGACTGAGATGATCAGAAAATAGGGGTTTTGGTCTGCTAGGAATAACCATGATCAAGAGATAACCATGATCTCCTCTAAGAATGATTCCCCTTTCCAATCAAATTAATGTGAGTAATATTGTGAAATTCCCACCTTAACAATATCTACACCCTAGCAAAAGGTTAATTCTTAGTATTATACATATAGTTAGATATCATCTCTGCAACAAAATACAAATATTGTTTTTATCTTGAAAGCATCTCAAATCTTTTTTTTTAAGGCTATGCATGCTGCATGCTAGGAAATTATCTGCGGCTTATTAAGGGGTTAATTTGAGTTAGAAAATTGGAGGCAATGCATAATAGCTGTAACTCACACATACTCCTTTCAGGGACTGTAATTAATGTAGTATGTATTTATTATGCAAAAGTTAATTACTGAGCTGAGATCTAGCATACTGCAACAAAAAGGTCTGGGTGACACAACATTAGTTTAAATGTTGTTAATTGCAATATGTGAAGCAGTTTCTTTATGTGAGTTCTCATTCTTAAGCCTATGAGACATCCTACTTTTATATAATAAATAGAGGATTTATTTTGTTATATGTTTTATCATGTTATTTTAAGTTTTCCAATATATTTAGAGAAGCTGTATTACTTTGGGGGTTATATAGGCACCGGGGCACATATACTGACTGGCATTACATATGGGAGTCTTAATATAAAGTCCACACAAACTGCGTCAAATTTTATTAACATGCATGGGTTTATAAATAAATTTGCCGCATCTAATGAATGTCCAGAAAGTGGTAAGAACGGAGAAAAGTCATAATTATGGTGTAAATATAGCTGGGTTGCCATCAGGGCATAATCTAAAAAATATTTTAGTACAGGGACATTTCTCTGGTATTACAGTTCAGCCTTATTAACACACACAATTGGATCCATTTGCTTAACTTTTTTTAAAAATTAATTAGCATATATTATTTGCTTTTGTTTAAAATTCTCAACCATTTGTTGTCTGCATCCTTTATGTTTTCACATAGAGTGTGCCACCTACTCAGTCCCACTCAGTGTGAAATTCTTTAGACCAGATGTCTGCTTACTCTATAGTTTGTATCTCTGGTCTCCAGAATGTAATTCAAAAATAAAAAAGTAGATTTCACATGACTTCCTGGTCCTCATGGGCTAGTAATCTAATTGCCTATTGCTCACCTACATACTAGGACCAGTTTATTAGGAAGCATGTTAGCTTATCAATATGTTATTGAAGTATGGAAAGAAAGTGAAAACTGATGAAACATGAGGAAAACATACAAACTCCATACAGATGTTACCCTTGGTTGGATTTGAACCTAGGGCTTCAGACGCTATTTCTAGCATAAAAACATTGTTTTTCATCATGTGGTGCCCTCGGGGCTACTGCTGATCCTTTCTCCTAGGCTGAATCAGTCTCCTTCTCTCCCTGGCAGCTATAATATGGTGGGCTCAGGGCTGAATCAGTCTCCTTCTCCCCCTGGTAGCTATAATATAGTCCCTTCTTTCTTTACAATCCAGCTTTACAATCCTAACAAGCTGATGATGAGTTTTCTTAGCTAAGTTGCCATATTACTGCAAAATCCCCCCCCCCAACAAGCAAAGAACTATGTCTCCTGGCTATTCTGCAGTGAATGGAGAATCACTAAGCAGAGAGACTGAGCATGTTTTTCACCAGTGCACAGGTCATTGGGTGGAGGTGCACCTTAACACCAGGTGGCAATATACTAATTGTAATTGTAAAAACTCATCACTAGGTAATTTTTTATGATTTTGTGTTTATTATTTAGTGCTTTATTTATATAAATATTGAATTCATAATCTTTAAGTGAACTGGTCTACTATAAGCCCAATTCCAAAAGAATTGGGACATAATGTAAAATGTAAATAAAAACAACATCTATATTAGGGAAGTCCTTGCATATTTTAGCTGGACAATGCTAAACTATATACAGCATCTGTAGTTCCCCTTGCCTATGGTACTGCTATTGTAAGTGGTTTGTAATGCAATGTAATGTAATATCATGTTGTACACCTTGTTCACCAGTAGATGGGGTATGGTAGGCAGTGTTTGGCAACAGGAATGGGACTTACCATCCCATTCCTCCCCTATTCAAAGCAGTAAATGAATGAAGAAGGTGTGCACGCTGGAGGAACAGGTTGGAGACAGGAGTAGCGTTAAGGATGGTTGTGATGCATTTCGGAGCTGAACAGGCTCCTTCTTCAGATAACATCCAGGACTGGATGTTATCCTTCTTTTACCAACTTTGCTGTGAAGTATGAGGTAGAATAATCTCATTATTACCTTTAGAGTGTGGTGGGTTTAATGACAGATGCAGCACTTTTATTTATGCCATGAGTAATGATATGCATGTAATGACCCAAAAACGCTTAGACAATGTTGTCTGCATGTGTGGCTTTTTATCTTTTTGCATAAATAAACTACAGATTTTTATGGAAGCTGGATTTCCCAATATATATTTGGGTCAAGATGCAGCACTATTGTACTGCTAGATTAGGTAGCAACACCACACAGATAGAACTCTGTACACAGCTCCCCTACCACAGAAGGCCATACCGTATTGGCCATAAATTTTAGATACTTGTCAAATGCTGGCTTAGAGATATTCTACCAGGACTTCTCATTCACACAGATTTGCAGCTTACATGTGCTCTCAACGGGGAAAGGAAAGAAAATTGCTACAAGACTCCATTGGTTGTGGCTTATCCACTCTAAGAACAAAGTTTCCACATGTGACCAACCATTGGATCCATCATTTTCCCCGATATCTGTGGACTGATATACTCAGTAGCTTCCTTGCCATCTTTCAATATGAACTGACGTCGTTAACTGACATTGCAGCAGATGAAGTGGTCCAGATACATTTCATTCATTTATCCCTACATTTATAAATGAAATATATAGCTATAGTTCTCTCTAGACTATGGAGAAGAAAATTGTGGAGGCATTACCATTAGTGTTGAGAGAACTTGTTTTTTCAAGTTTAACGTATAGGTTCCGGTTCGAGTTATCTAAGAATTCCTTAATGGATTCCATTACCAGGGACCATAAGGGAATTCCATGATGGCATGCACCATGGAAGCCTATAAGAGCCATTCCTCATTGCATTCCATCATAATAGAAGTCTATGCTGTACTGAATGCACTGCAATACGGAATACCTCTTATAGGCTTCTGTTGGGCATGACATCATAAAATTCAGTTATGGTCCCTAGAAATGGAATTCTTAGATAACACGGACCCGAACCTGTACGCCGAATTTGAAAACACAAGTTTACTCAACACTTATTACCATACGTACATGTGAGGGAATATTTTCTGTGCAGGAGAGGAAAAAGGTAATAAGAGCTAACTGCAATGCATCCTGGGAAATGCAAATGTGATGAGCTACTGCTGGGAAGGATTTATTAAAACTGGTGCAAAGAAAATGTGGAACAGGTTTCCAAGAAATCTGAGTGGAAATTATCAGCACCTCTAAGTTTAAATTAATGTCCCTCATGTCTAATACACTGAGATCACGAAAGTAAAAAAAATAAAAATAATAATAATAATAATAATAAAAAAAACAAATATATGAGACATTCAATTTTTCAACATGCTTGTTTTAATAACAGGACTATCTGCTTGGTTTCTCATCCGCATGTATAAAACATTGGATATACACCTTGCATTGGCCCCCTTTCATTATAGGAATGATATAAAGTAATGTGGGTTATTTTAAGGTGGAGCTGTATTTCACGCTGCCCTTGATGCTTTAATCAAATGCTTACACTTTATCAAGCATTTAGCAAGGCCAAGTAAGACACCTTGGGGGAGATATTATATCAAGCAATTATGGAAATAAGTAATAATGACCTGGTTAAATATTCACTGTATACATTGCATGTCACATTAAACCCTAAGAAAATCAGCGCTTATTGCCTCATTATAAGCTCCAGAGGTATGTATTAAACTCCGGCGCAGTGCAACAACCTAGGAAAAGCTGTAATTATAATCATGAAATATTTATCTCACACTGGTGGGAGGGTTAAGGATTTTGGCATGTGTTTAGCGAGGTTTAAGGTATTGTAGAGGTCAAAAATGTGTGAATATGTATGATACATAAGCATAAGACATTTACTACCCAGAAATCTTTAGAAATGTGATATCTTTTTAGTAAATGTCATGTTATCACAAGCCATAGTAAGCCTCATCTACCCTATACTGGCAATATAGTACATTAAAGGGCATCTGTCAGCGGATTTGTATCTATGAAACTGGCTGACCTGTTACATGTGCACTTGGCAGCTGAAGGCATCTGTGTTGGTCCTATGTGCATATGTGCCTGCATTGCCGAAAAAAATGATGTTTTAATATATGAAAATGAGCCTCTCGGGGAAACGGGGGTATTACGATTACACCTGGAGGCTCAGCTCTCTCTAAAACTCCAAAGACATACTCATAGGGAACTTAGATTGTGAGCCCTATTAGGGAGAGCTTGATGCTAATGTCTGTAAAGCGTTGCAAAATATAGTAGCGCTATATAGGTGAATAAAATAAATAAATAATAAATAAAACTGCTGCGTCCTCTCCTCTTGGATTTAAAAGGCCAGGTTCCTATACAGTCATCTTGCCTGACCCTGTCAATCAAGAAGGAGAGGGGGGCGCTGGCAGAGGAAGCAGAAGGAGCAGGCTGCCCAGAGTGGCATAGGCCTGCCTTTGGAGCACTTAACTGCTACTTTGCATATGGATTTAAAGTACTTTTTATCCCAAATGAAGCAATGGATCGCTACTGGAAAGGTATCATTACATTCAGCTCAGGTAGAGCTGTAAGGCATTGTGCGGTGTAACAGTGAATTTCCTGGTGACAGACTAACTTTAAATGTAGCTGTGTTGCAATACCATACATAATCCATGGCGCTGTGTATAAAAGCACCACCACTTCGCTTTTACTTTCATCATTATTCACATGACCACCAGCCAGTTTATACGTAAAAGTATAATTCTTACCTGCAGTACTGAAGCTCCACTATGAAGAAACTGCATTCCGCTCTCTGCTGAGTCAATTCCACCAGTGGCTAAAATGGGAAATCCTGGAATGGCGCAAGCAATGGCGGAGACAGCCCTGAGCGCTATTGGTCGGATGGCATTGCCTATAATAGAAATGAAATAGTTTACGATATAACTTAATAATAATCTCATACCATGTCAGAAGTATGGCTGGGGGAGGCTGATGAGTCATGCTCCCTGGATTTTGGGAACTGACTTATTGAGGGCATCAAAAAGCTTAAAGAAAGGCTCCTGCTCTCGAATCACCAAAGAGATGGCAACATAGTAACATTTGTAAAGCTGAAAAAAGACATCTGTCCATCTAGTCCAGCCTGTTATCCTACAAGTTGATCCAGAGGAAGGGAAAAAACCCTGTGAGGTAGAAGCCAATTTTCCTCACTTTGGGGGAAAAAAATCCTTCCCGACTCAAGTCAGGTAATCAGAATAACTCCCTAGATCAAGAGCCCTCTATAGCCTATAACTTGTAATATTATTATACTGTAGAAATACATCCAGGCCCAACTTTTACTCTTTTAGTGAGTTCACCATCACCACCTCCTCAGGCAGAGAGTTCCATAGTTTCACTGCTCTTACAGTAAAGAATCCTCTTCTATGTTTTTGTAGAAACCTTCTTTCCTCTAGAAATAGAGGATGTCCCCTTGTCACATTTCTGGGTATAGATCATGCGAGCGATCTTTGTACTGACCCCTAATACAGTGTATTTAAACATAGTTATTAGATTATCGCTCAGAACCTGTACTTAAAAAAAAAAAAAAAAAAAAACATGCCCGGTCAGGAAGGGGATAAATGGCCATGGTCTTGAACTGGTTAAAAGTATTTTTTTTTCTCCACACCGAAGCAATGGATTGCTAAGTAAAACACATTGTGCTTGTTTTAACAGTGAACCTGGAGACAGAATCCCTTTAATATAGCCTTAAAGCAGCCATAGTTCAGTTTTTCTGTTGCTGAGTTTCAAATGTTCTGCAGCAGCCACTAGGGGGAGCTACAGAGCTTACTGTGCAGTATTTTACAATTGTATCATTTAAAATATAATTTGACTCTTTATGCAGAACTCTGATTACTCTAGAGGTAGTATATAGGTAACTTCTGTAGTTACCAAGAAGCCCCTGGGGAGACTGTAGGTTGTCCAGCTCATGTTTATCTAAACTCTCTTACTAATGAACGAAGTGAGCCTTTGCAGAGGTTCATGATTGCACCACAATGAGAAAGAGGTCCCGAATCACAGTTCCTTCATGCTGCCAAATGCTTATCCATCCAACAGGTATTCCCAACAAACTCCCTGTATTGATGCATGCTCAGGTCGAGGGAGAAAGGAAAAAAGTCACTGCCAGATAAATTTAGTGTCTGATTTTCTACCTATAGAAAAAAAGATTGTGCATGTTCAGGTTCAATTTACCTTACCTCATCCTTTCTTCACCTGACTTATGCTAAATACAGTAAACATCCAGCCACTAAAATTTGCAGCTTTGCCCAACCTAAGCCTAATGTGTATGGCCGCCTTAAAAGGGGGTGCCCAACCATAAGAATTTATCCCCTATTAAAAGCATCTTTGGGGGTCTGCCTGCTGGGACACCTACCGATCACAAGACTGAGGGACCGGGATCCCCAGAGTGAATGGAGCGATGGTCATGCATGCGTCCACTGAACGCTATGGGGCAGCTGGAGATTGCTGAGTTCTTTACTTGACTTGTCTTCATCAGTCCCATAGACTTGAATGGAGCAGCAGTCCCATAGACTTGAATGCGTAACAGCTGCTGCATTCACTCTAGGGAATCATTCTGGCTCCTCATTCTGGTGATGGGTTGGGGTCCCAGTGGTAGGAACCTCACCAATTATATACTTATCCCTTATTCTGTTGGATTGCGAATAAACTCTTATGGTGGGACAGCCACATCCTTCTGGGATGGGTAACTAGCAAAAGCGGGGAGGTCTATTTAACTATTGTATGCTCTGTCAGAATATATTAATGAATGTTGGCTATTGTATGAGCCGTCAAAGAAGTAAATAAGCTATAATTATAGAACGGATTAAATAAACATCATATCATTTACAACCATATTGGAAAAAGTTCTCTGGTATTAGGCAATGGGAAGCTGCATCATTTTTAGCAAGCTGAAGGCATGTTATCGTCTTATGCAATAAACCACTGGTTATTTAATGGCTTTCCTACAGCTTCTGTTAATGACATTTACTCCAACAGAAAATTGAGTAATAGATAAGAATTGTTAGAACCCTGCAGAAGATCATTATCTGTTCCACATGGTACTGAGATATAGTGTCCCCATCTCCTGTTATTCACAATAATAACCTAATAACCTATTACATTTCTTGCTGCAATTAAAAGATCCTGAAATTTTTTTTAAAAAAAGTTCCAAAAACAAACCTAAGCAGTAAATTCACTCTATACGGATGCTTTCCCATCCCGTCATTTCCATGGTGAGATGGTGCTAAATGTCGGCCCCACCTGGTCTGGCTTACAGAAAAGCCTTAGCGGGCTGATACCCCGCTGTTTTCGTAACTTCCATTGTAGTGAATGGGAGCTCTGCAGTGTGACAGAACAATCTACACTGTCTCTGTAACTCCCAGAGTGGCATCTCTGCCCAGTCCATTAAGTAAATTAATAATTAGAGATGAGCGAATATATTCGTAAAGATTTGTTATCCGCACGGATATTTGCGTACTTGTAAGTATTCGTTACTCGGCCAAGTAGCGTGTGAAATTTGTGGTTTTTTTTTAACTACTCCCTGCATGTTTAGCGCCTATTTCTTAGCCAATAAACATGCAGGGAAGCCTGGGGGACCTCCTGCCATGACCTACTACCTTTTCTACGTGTCTAGGAGTGATTGGCTGCCTGCATCAGGTGACCTGCTATTATATATATGCGTACGCCTGGGGCTCGGATCACACCCCTTGTGGTTTTAGGAGAGGGAAAGACTGTGCGTGTGATAGGGATAGTGAAAGCGTACGAAATAAGAGAATACTCATTTTTATTAGGCAGGGATCTGCATTTGTGACCCAAAAGTCTTTTTTAAGACTACAATCTAGCTACAGAAGTGCAAATCATATTTCTGCAAGCAGCCTAGCAGAAATATACTGCAGTCTATAGAGTCATTGTCTGACCCTACAGACACAAAATACTCTCCAGTGTTGCTTGCTGAAATCTGTGCTGTATATCATACATTAGGTGCTCTCACAGTGTCATATAGTGTATGATACTGTAAGGCATCTATTCTAATAAAGCTGATACGTACATTAGTATACTGTGTATACTATTGTGCGCATTGTGCGTGCATAATAGCATTTTGTGCCCACGCGTGCAAGCTCACTTAATACATCCTATACATATATAGACGTGTATATATATACACAGATATATATATGTATACATAGAGCTTCCACTTTACTTACTACATAGCAGTTATGCTTTTTTACTTTTTCACATGTATACTTCATGTTCATTTTATGTGTCATGGCTTATCTAGTGCTGCTGCCATTCTTTGTTTAGTATTTAATTAGCCAGTAGGTAGCTTGCACCTGACTCTCACCTGTAGGAGGTGCTGTCCGTTTTTTGCAATTATGTATATATAGAGGAGGACTGGCCTCCTCTGGGAATTTAGCACTCCTGTTCACACTGGTGCAGCTTCTGACCAGGTATGGTGTTCTCCTGATATGGGCCTGCCGGTTTGTGTAGGATGCAGGTCAGTGTTAGTGTAGGACTCATCCGATTGGAAGCCCCTTGATCGTTGGTGGATGAGCCCGACATATTTATGATCATTTATATGCGCTAAGAGCTTCCACTTTACTTACTACATAGCAGTTATGCTTTCGCCATTAGGGTGCTTGCACTGACTCTCACCTGTAGGAGGTGCTGTCCGTTTTTTGCAATTATGTATATGTATACATATATATACAGTACAGACCAAAAGTTTGGACACACCTTCTCATTCAAAGAGTTTTCTGTATTTTCATGACTATGAAAATTGTAGATTCACACTGAAGGCATCAAAACTATGAATTAACACATGTGGAATTATATACTTAACAAAAAAGTGTGAAACAACTGAAAATATGTCTTATATTCTGGGTTCTTCAAAGTAGCCACCTTTTGCTTTGATTACTGCTTTGCACACTCTTGGCATTCTCTTGATGAGCTTCAAGAGGTAGTCACCTGAAATGGTTTTCACTTCACAGGTGTGCCCTGTCAGGTTTAATAAGTGGGATTTCTTGCTTTATAAATGGGGTTGGGACCATGAGTTGTGTTGGCCAGAAGTCAGGTGGATACACAGCTGATAGTCCTACTGAATAGACTGTTAGAATTTGTATTATGGCAAGAAAAAAGCAGCCAAGCAAAGAAAAAACGAGTGGCCATCATTACTTTAAGAAATGAAGGTCAGTAAGTCCGAAAAATTGGGAAAACTTTGAAAGTGTCCCCAAGTGCAGTCGCAAAAACCATCAAGCGCTACAAAGAAACTGGCTCACATGAGGACGGACCAAGGAAAGGAAGACCAAGAGTCACCTCTGCTGCGGAGGATAAGTTCATCTGAGTCACAAGCCTCAGAAATCGCAGGTTAACAGCAGCTCAGATTAGAGACCAGGTCAATGCCACACAGAGTTCTAGCAGCAGACACATCTCTACAACAACTGTTAAGAGGAGACTGTGTGCAGCAGGCCTTCATGGTAAAATAGCTGCTAGCAGAAGAGGCTTGTTTGGGCTAAAGAACACAAGGAATGGACATTAGTCCAGTGGAAATCTGTGCTTTGGTCTGATGAGTCCAAATTTGAGATCTTTGGTTCCAACCACCGTGTCTTTGTGCGATGCAGAAAAGGTGAACGGATGGACTCTACATGCCTGGTTCCCACCGTGAAGCATGGAGGAGGAGGTGTGATGATGTGGGTGTGCTTTGCTGGTGACACTGTTGGGGATTTATTCAAAATTGAAGGCATACTGAATCAGCATGGCTACCACAGCATCTTGCAGCGGCATGCTATTCCATCCGGTTTGCGTTTAGTTGGACCATCATTTATTTATCAACAGGACAATGACCCCAAACACACCTCCAGGCTGTGTAAGGGCTATTTGACCAAGAAGGAGAGTGATGGGGTGCTATGCCAGATGACCTGGCCTCCACAGTCACCAGACCTGAACCCAATAGAGATGGTTTGGGGTGAGCTGGACCGCAGAGTGAAGGCAAAAGGGCCAACAAGTGTTAAGCATCTCTGGGAACTCCTTCAAGACTGTTGGAATACCATTTCAGGTGACTACCTCTTGAAGCTCATCAAGAGAATGCCAAGAGTGTGCAAAGCAGTAATCAAAGCAAAAAGTGGCTACTTTGAAGAACCTAGAATATAAGTCATATTTTCCTTTGTTTCACACTTTTTTGTTAAGTATATAATTCCACATGTGTTAATTCATAGTTTTGATGCCTTCAGTGTGAATCTACAATTTTCATAGTCATGAAAATACAGAAAACTCTTTGAATGAGAAGGTGTGTCCAAACTATTGGTCTGTACTAAAAGAGCGCATCCAGCCATATGTCCACTGCCCCGTCTTCCAGCCAGTCCACTCATGACAGCCAGGGGAGTGGACCTATCCATCCTACACCTCACCCTCCTTCTCCCCAGCCTATATCCTCCACGGTCCAATCTCATGTGGAGACTTACTCACTGGAACTCTACAGTGAACCCTTCCCTGATGTGCTACCGGAGGAGATTCTTTGCCCCAATTCGCAAGAGCTGGTGCAGTCACTGGGTGATGAGGGTGAGGATTTACCTGTGGCATCTGAGGAGGTGGTGGATGATGACGAGACACAGGTGTCAGGGGGTGAGGGAGTTTGCAGGGAAGTTAGTCAGACTGGGGACTCTGAGGAAGAGCTGGGTTATGATGAGGGGACAGATCTGACTTGGGTGGATCAGGCACAGGAAGAAAGCGGTTCTGAGTGTGAGGCAACATCAGCACCACAACCGGTTGGGAGAGGCAGTGGGCTGGGCAGAGGGAGAAGCAAGGCCAGAGCTACTACTTCCCCTAGTGTTCCCAGGGGTCAAGCTCCAGTGCGCAAAGCTCTATACTCTGTAGTTTGGGAGTATTTTATGGATGAAGAGGGCGATCGACGGGTAGCGGTGTGAAAACTGTGCCACACCAAGATAAGCAGGGGAGTCAACAAAAAGAACCTGACCACAAGTAGCATGCGCAAGCATTTGGAGAAGAAACACCCCACTAAGTGGTTGGCACTCCAGTCAGCTGCTGACGGTGACACTGCTGCTTCAGCCCCTGTGTCACATGCTGTCAGTGACCTAGTAGCCTCCTGCCGGGACGCTCCAGCCTCCAGCCCTGCAAGGACCCCTGCAACTCCATATCCCTCCCCCGCCTCCACTCATGTGTTCCAGCGCAGTGTTCAATTGTCGCTACAGCAGACCTTTGACCGCAAGCGCAAGTACACAGCCGTCCACCCCCTTGCACAATCCTTAAATGTGCAGATCAGTAAACTGCTGAGCCTGGAGATGTTGCCGTATAGGCTTGTGGAATACGGAAACGGAAGCTTTCCGCAACCTCCTGGAGGTGGCAGCCCCCCGTTACTCGGTCCCCAGCCGCCACTATTTTTCACGCGTTGCAATCCCTGCCCTACACCGCCATTGGATAACATCATCCGTGCCCTCAGCAACGCGGTTTGTGGAGAGGTCCACCTAACCACAGACACGTGGAGAAGTACCGGTGGGCAGGGACAATACATCTCCCTCACGGCACATTGGGTGAGCCTGGTGGAGGCTGGGACCGAGTCTGACCGTGGGCCTGCTCATGTGCTACCCACATCCAGAATTGCAGGAGCAACTTCAGTGTCTGTTTTACCGGCACATTACGCCTCTTTGAGGAGGCAACACGTATGGTTAGTGGCGATGCGGACATCATCAGCATCACCATCCCGCTGTTGTGTCTCATCCAAAAATCCTTAAAGAACTTAATATCAGAGGATTTAGGCATGTCACAGGAGATGGGGAAGACAGTCCGTTGTTTGCCAGCTAGAGCACCCTCACATCAGTTTTGCAGAGCGAATTACAGGAGGAGGAAGTAGAGGAGGAGGAGACTCTAGGCCACACTGCAGAGGGCGGTTCAATGACAGTAGTTCAGCGGGTATGGGCTGCGGAGGAGGAATTGGATGTGGTGGTAGAGGAGGAGGAGGAGGAGATGGATAGTCAGTCGATTGAGGAGAGGGAAGTGTTGCGCTGTGCGACTGTACCTCACATGACTGACTTTATGTTAGGCTGCCTTTGTCGCGATCCTCGTGTGAAGACCATTCTGGCCACCAATGATTACTGGGTGTACACCCTCCTAGACCCACGGTGTAAGGACAATTTCCCCACTCTAATTCCTGTGGAGGAAAGGACTACAAGGGCCAATTCATACCACAAGGCCCTGGTGCAAAAAATGCTACAAGCATTTCCATCTGACACCGCTAGCAAGAGCGGACGGACTGCAGTGGGCCAAGTAATAGGGGCGAGGAGGGCAAAAGGCAGCGTGTCCAGCAAGGGCAGGGGTACACTGGGTCAGGCCTTTGCCAAGTTTTTGTCACCCCAGCCAGAGTGTACCACCTGTCCACAGAACTGTACCGCAAGATGGTGAGGGAGTATGTCGCAAATCAGACCAGCGTCCTGAGCGATGACTCAACGCCATACAATTATTGGCTGTCCAAGCTTGACAAATGGCCTGAACTGGCGCAGTACGCCTTGGAGGTGCTGGCCTGCCCTGCCGCTAGCGTACTGTTGGAAAGGGTCTTTAGTGCTGCTCGGGGGATAATCACCGACAAACGGACCAGCCTGTCGACTGACAGCGCCGACAGGCTGATGTTCATCAAGATGAACAAGTCATTGATATCCCCCCACTTCTCTTCCCCACTGCAGGATAGCAGCTGAAGTCCATAAGAGCCCTTGTATCCTCCTCATAACAGCCTCTCTAAACTCAATTTTTACCCAGGGCAAACAGCCTCTCTAATTAAAATTTTTAAGGAAGGTCAACAGCCTCTCTCAACTGAATTTTTACGCAGGGCAAACACCCTCTCTAACAAAAATTTTTAAGGAAGGCCAACAGCCTCTCTAGACACAATTTTAACGGAAGGCCAACAGGCTCTCTAAACTCAATTTTTACCCAGGGCAAACAGACTCTCTTCAAAAAAATTTTTACGGAGGGACAACAGGCATTCTACACACAATGTTTACGGAAGGCCAACAGGCTCTCTACACACAATCTTTACGTCGGGGCACAAAAGGCCCGTTGCTTGCCTACTGTCTCTCTTCAAAAACTTCATCCTGAGGCCATTTTAGTGGCTATTTAAAATTGTAGTTTTCCGGTGTTCCAAAATTGCAAAATTTCTGACTGAGGTCCAAGTACTACTGGCTTTTGAAAAATTTCCTCCTCCTCCTCCTCCTCCGCTGCGCCTACTGTCTCTCCAAAAACACTTCTTTCTGAGGCCCAACTACTGTGGTACTGGACTGATCCAGGTGCAGGTGACCAGACCTCAGCATGTCAGCATTGATCACTGGGTCAGTCTGCTACCAGTATCCGCCACCTTACAGCGGCCATTCACATCCTGTCACCCAGCTTTCCCATGTATGATGCTGTAAAATCTGAGTTGATCTAAACATAAGTGATAAATAGTGATGATTGAGCACCTCTGTGCTCGTCTGCTCTGGTGCTCTGTCCGAGCACTCGGGGGTGCTCGAGTGCTCGGCCGAGCACCCAAGTATAATAAAAGTCAATGGGAGATGAGCAGGCACCCCCTGCTCGGATGAGGGGAGGGTGTCTGGTCCATAGGGAAACGTGAAAAAATGGTGGAAACACGACAGAAATGTTTTGGAAACAGCATGGAGAGGGTGAATTTATACGCATTAGTGCACAATGCGTAGCATTAGCCATACCTCCCAACTTTTGAAAATTGCAAAGAGGGACAATGTGTGCCCCGCGCATCATGGCAGTTTTTTTCATACAAAGCCAGCCCTCTAACTCCGCCCAAAGCATAATTTCTGGAGCCCCTGCGGCAATTGTATTTCTTGCGCTTCATTGTCCATATAAATATTAGCACATAAATCATCAGATTATAGATATTTTAAGGTCCAAATTACACCAAATAATGAAATTCTGATCTAATTTATAGGGATAGACACTTTAGTAAGGAGCAATTTAGTAAACTTATTAATGCACATTTATGCATTAATCCTCCAGGTCAAAAAGAGGGACATTTAAGGATAAAAGAGGGACAGAGGGACATGGGTCAAAAAGAGGGACTGTCCCTCCAAAAGAGGGACACTTGGGAGGTATGGCATTAGCAATTAGCATACAAATTCGTACGCATTAGCGCACAATTAGAGATGAGCGAAGTTGCATTTAAAAATAATCGTTATTCTGGTCATGTTCGCCGACCATTCCCGCACAAATAATGAACATACAGTCTAGCATTGTGAAAAG
The DNA here is from genome assembly GCA_900303285.1 of Rhinella marina. Classification (NCBI taxonomy): domain Eukaryota; kingdom Metazoa; phylum Chordata; class Amphibia; order Anura; family Bufonidae; genus Rhinella; species Rhinella marina. The sequence continues at coordinate 48,852 of ONZH01012268.1, forward strand.
TACGCTACCGAACTAAATACGTACGCTTGAGCGTACGAAGTGCGTACGAAACTTTAGCGTACTATTGTCTCGCGAATGCTTCATACGCACACACGACGCTAAGCCGCGGCGTACAGTCCTCAGAGGCATAGCGAATGTTGCAAAATGGCAGCCAGGTGTTCTTCTGCATTTAGCTCTGGAGAGCTTAAATACATGGTCCGGCTGATGGACCTCCAGGATTATGATGGCGCACACCAACACCCGAATCAGCACAAGAAGGAGATAGTGCAGCAGGTGATCCGAGGCCTGCGCAATCGCTTTGACACTGTGCAGACCCTGGCCCAGATCCAGAGAAAATGGTCTGATTTAAAATTCAAGTGCCCAGAGCGGCTTACTCAGATCCGCACAGAGATACGACAGGGTGAATAACAAAATATTTGAAAAGTAAAAACATGTTAAAAAATTAGTGTACTGTATTGTATATGTACCAGTGCCAATAATGAAAACTGTATAGAAGGACAACGTGGCCGTGCGTGGTGCGCTGTAGCAATTTTCTTTCATGCTAGGCCACGCCTCTAACTCCACTCAAACAAGTGAAGGTATTCTCAGATACGTGCCCCTTCCCAGTAATTTGCCTTAGGCTACTTTCACATATGTGGCGGTGATCCGGCAGGCTGTTCTGCGGTATTTGTCCTGCCAATTCCCGGCGTTCTTGCCGGATAGAGGCCGGATCAGCGCCATCCCCCATTATTGGTAATGGGGCTGGCCTTTCTCCCATTTGTGTCAGGCAAATGCCGGATCCGGAGAGATCCGGTGGGCTGTTCCCGGCCGTAAAAGCCCGCCAGATCTCAAGCGCTAGTGTGAAACTACCCTTAGGTATATGCCCCTTCATAGTTAGCGCTTCCTCCTCCTACACACAGACTCAAAGACGTGCTCATGTTGCAGCTAATGTGTCTGGAGTGGGCGATATAAAAAATATTCCCACAATAACGATATTAAGAAATTTATCACAATAAATACCCATTTAGAAGAAAAAAACACTTGGGGCCACAAGGAGAAGACATTATACTGTATGGGGGCAGGCACAAGGAGACATTATACTGTATGGGGGCCACAAGGAGACATTATACTGGACGTCGGGGAAGGTGAAGGGACTGCTCCCTGCTTACCCTCACCCGTCTCTGCTTCCTATGGATGCAAAGACAGCTGACCACGGGACATAGCCACCCGTTCCCGGACACAGCCGCTAAAATCCTCACTGTCCCGCCGAAACCGGAACAGTTGGGACTGGAGCTATGGTATACTAGTGCATTGTATGTGCTGTATTTATATTTGTTATGTTTGTACCTGCAGAATGTGACACACAGACATCTTTTATTCATTCATTCAACCCCCCACCCTTCCCAACAAATGCCCCCTCCATCAAATATGCACCCCAGATATTCTATGTTCCCTTCACATGAAATGCCCACTCCACATCATATTGCCCTCCTCTCACCCATAATATCTTCATAGTAGTATACAGTGTTAGTATTAAAAATGGTCATCATAACAATTGTGTACGGATTTATGTTGCAGAGCAACGTCAACGACGTCACCAACGTCGCCGGCAGAGTCGTGCCCGGACGGCCCCTGAAGCACCTTCAGCTTCTAGTAAGTGTAAACATATTTAATTTATTTTTAATCCAGGCTATGTGGGAGTGCAGCTGCAGTGATATAAGAGCACTAGTGGTTAGGAATGGGATCCAGCCCCAAACTATTCAGATGTATCAACATCAGAAGTTACAACTGTTCATTCGAGTTGAATGTAATGCCATTATTTAATGATTTTTGACAGCTGCTGCACCACAGAGAAGCTGGTCTCATTCTTCTCCACCCCAGCGGGGGAGAGGACCCCACCTGCCCCTCCAACACCACCAGCCCAACTACCAGAGGTAGAAGGTTGGTAAAGTAAAAAGTGTAATGGGTGGACCTTCTGTCTTCAAAATATGAGCTAAATGTATGTTTTATCTTTTGCAGCTCCAACCGTCAGGGGAGATGAAGATTTTTCCCCAGGCCCATGGGAAGACCAATCATTATGGGTGTCCAGTAAGTACAAACCCCTAATTCACAGAAGTTTAATATTTTCAAGCACTAGGATCATGCCACCCAACATGTTATTGATAACTAGACTGTGTACACATTATGTTCTCCAAGTGGTTAGTGAAGCAGACATATCACAGTAATTTTAATATCAAGTTAGTGAAAGAAGTAGAAACTTGTGTTACCCCAAAAATATTTAACAAAAATGTGTCATACATCACATAATATTATAGTACATTGGCAATCTCTTTTTAACAAAGCGAGAAACAGCCCTGCACCTCACATAGATCCAGAGATCTGCCTCAATTACTGCTACATCAAGCTGATTACTCAAGGGTAGTGTGACTAGTGTCTATTCTGCTGCATGTCAGGACTCATGTCCATCTCTCCCTATCACAGCTCAGGACAGGAGGCAGTTGAAGATTTGAACTGAGCATGTGCGGCCTTCTCAGTGAGCAGTTCAAAGAAATAAGAAAAAAAAATGGCTCAATAAAGATACATTTTACTTAATAACTGAGTCAGTTCTACTAGATATACAAAATATTTAATGACATGCAACTGCTAAAGTATTCAGATCCAGGTACTGGTTTGAAAGTTTAGAATATTTTTCGTGGGACAACTCTTTTAATTCGATCATACTAATTATATTACTGTTTCCACCCCTACAGATATCCCCACAGACTTTGAGGTGGAGGCCGCCTTACGGCGTTTTGGAACCCAGCTCCATGCTGCCTCCTGCCTTATTCGCGGCCTACAGCTGGAGCTCCGAGAGCTGCAGGCAATGATGGCCACACGTCGTCAAAGGCCAGCGTAATTTTAATTTTCTTTTGTTTTTTAATTTATTATTTGTTAAAATTTAAATTTTATTATTATTACTAAAATAATTCTTCAAAAATCTGTGTTTTGATTTTTTTTTAAACCTTTAACCCCTTCCTGCCATACTGTGAAGAAATATTGTTAGGAAACATATATTGACTTGTACGTAAAGCGCAAGTGCTGCCAAAAATTACACAGAACAGGCACTCCAATATAACGGGTATAAAGAAGGGCCTCATTCACATTGTGGTACAATTGTTCTTGTCCTGGGACTCATACACTCATGAAGCCTATGCACAAAGTGACAGGGCTGCCAAAAATTACACTGAACAGGCACTCTGATACAACGGGTATAAAGGAGGGCCTCATTCACATTGTGGAACAATTGTTTTTGTCCTGGGACTCATACACTCATCAAGCCTATACACAAAGTGACAGGGCTGCCAAAAATTACAAGGAACAAATTCATGTGCTAACTTCTATTAGATCGTAATCACCCAGCTTTCTTAGAGTCCTGATTAACAAGTTGTCATTCAAAAATCTCAGAAAGTTGAGTGACAGCTTCTCTATGTTTGCAAGTGGTAATGGTTTCACTGTCTTGAATTCGTGCGCAACACCGTATAGAGTAAATTATACGTAGCAATAGCATACGCTTTATCGGACAAGGTCCTGTCGCTCCTTGCACTGTCTCTGCCTTCTCCATGCATGCTGCCCCTGGTGTTCTCTATCCATTTCCGTGGTGTTTCCATCACTTTCAGAGGTTTTCAGGTGTTTAGGCAACCTTGCCTGCGAAGAACTTAGGTCCCCTGCAAAAATGCTTGTATCTCCCATTGACTTCAATAGGGTTCGTTATTCCGTACGAATATACGAACTTTTGGAAAAGTTTGTACCGAGTACCGAGCACATGAGCATTTTAATATTCACTCATCTATATTAATAATATGATTTTGCTCAAAAATATTCCTTCACAGGTAACATCAATTTCATACAGATTTCTCATGAAACCAATTCAATACATTAGTGTGATGCTGAAAAAGCCTTGACATGCTGCAATTCGCAAGACTGGGTGAATGCAAACATGACACAAAATCACAATAACTTACTATTTTGAAAAGCTAGTCATCTTGTGAGGAAAGGCAAGGAAGGACACATCTATAGATAAGTTATCTATCTATATATATATATCTCACTACATTCCAGTGGTGTTGGTCCTATTTCTATTGGTGGCCCTCCTTGTGGGCAAATTTGTTTTTTTTTGTTTTATGCTAATTAGGCTACTTTCACACTGGCGGCAGGCCTGATCCGGCAGGTGAAGGGTGCTGCCGGATCAGGCCTGCCGCAGTGACATGTGTGGAGCCGGAACCGCGCTCCGGCCCCACACATGTCACACAGTACATACATACACATAAACATACACACACACATAGACAAACAAACACACATACATACTTACATGCTCCCGGCAGGTCTTCGGAGCGTCGGAGGGACAGGACGGCTCGCACAGGTGACGATTCCCCACAGCGCCCTCTGCTGGGCGCCTGGTGGAATCGTCATCTGTGCGCGCCGTCCTGTCCCTCCGACGCTCTGAAGACCTGCTGGGGAGCATGTAAGTATGTATGTGTGTTTGTATGTCTATATGTGTGTGTATGTTTATGTTTATGTGTATGTCTATGTCTGTATGTGTCTATGTGTAGCCGGATCCGTATTGAACTCCACCGTTACCATTATGGTCACACCAGACGGATCCACCCCCATTGACTTGCATTGGGGGTCATTCCGGATCCGTCTTGGTGCGGATGCCTGGACCGTAGAGCAAACCGCAGCATGCTGCGGTTTGTTCTCTGGTCTGAAGACGGAACGGAATGCTTTCAGGAGCATTCCGTTGTCTTCATTTCAGTTTTGTCCCCATTGACAATGAATCGGGACAAAACTGAAGCGTTTTATTCCGGTATTGAGCCCCTATGACGGAACTCAATACCGGAATTTTAAAACGCTAGTATGAAAGTAGCCTTAGCTCCTGGTTGCAACAAGGCCAGTGCAATTGCAACTCGCTGCACCCAAGGCTTTGCCAATTTTCCTTTCCTGATGTGCCCCCAACACTTTGACGGCCAGGACAGTGAAGACATATTTACACCTGAAGTCTCCTGAAGTCTCCTGAAGTCTTGTGACTGCTTATTCGCAAATGTAGTACAGTACAGATGCTCACTGCCTAATGGATTAGGTGCCTGCGCTGAACAGTTAAGTGAATGAGCAATCGTGAGACTTCAGGAGACTTAGGGCCAGGCGCGAGAACATCTTCATTACCTGGGGATGCGGCTGGGGAGGAAAAGGGGACAAGACTTGGGTACAATAAGCTGCAACTACACTCATTTGCATAAAATAAAAATAAAAAAGCCTAATTTCTCCACATTGGGGCCAGCCCATGGATATAGGACCAACGCCATTAGAATGTATAGACAAGCGCCCATCTGGCATGTAAGATGGTTTCATAGCAAGCTTTGTGGTGACAGATTTCTTTTAACTATGGTCCTGCAATAGGATATTTTAATGAATTTAAATTATCTATAGATACACTTAGCTCTACTGAATATACTTTGATGGGAAGTGCAAAGGGCCCATAATGTATCATCTTGAACAAGAGATAGTTGAGGTCTGGAGGATTTCGACATCCCCTCCTAGTTACCATAAATTACATGCTTTTGTGATACCGGGAAATTACGTAAAAACAATAAAGATAGCAATAATCATCATTGTCATCAACACAAATGTGTAGACATCTCCGCAATAAAAATGGCAGGAGTGACGCAGCACCTGGCCTATAAAGATGATATCACGGGGGTATAAATAGATGTGCAGCTAATAATGTTTTTACATGGCGTGATATTTTCAACTCTCGCCTGCAGGTGGCTTCCGTAAACTATGCAAGTAACTAAGCAACTTGCTAACAGTATTCTTCCACTGTCATTTGAAGATAATTAGCAATTTCTTGAGATGACCAATTTTAGTGGAAATAATTGTAATAGAATGCCCCAGACCAACTTTTATAAACTGTAATAAAAGTGTTAAGATAATCTCTGACATTTGCAAATGCCATTAATTCACCTTTTCTTTTGATAGTACAGTGGCATTATGTTTAAACAATTACAAGATAGCACGGCTGCTTAATGAAACAATGCAATCTGCGGAGCCTTCAGAATGAAATAAATGTTCGTGATAACGTTTTAGGGACAGAACATAATATAATGGTTTGAAGTATGAAATGCAACCCTACAGAATAGGGTTATTAAAAATTATCCCTTGCTCTCAGGTGTATTTAGCAAACTGATTAAAAAAATCTTTTTTTCGAGTTTACATCATCACTTTTGCTCATTTCTCATTTCTGTTTATATTTTAACGGAAGAAAGTTGAAAATGTTGCCCCATAAATGCTAGAAACAGTGGATTCAGCATAGACATACCAACACTTACAAGTGATACTGTCATCTGCTTCATGGAAAGGATTTCTGAGTTTCGGTTGGTTGTAGAGATGAGCGAATCATCCAAAATTTGCTTCGTCGAATATTTGTCGAACTTTTCAAAAGATTCGTACCTCATACGAATCTATTCGGCGTAGCTGCGTACAAATCATACGTTATTATGTGGTGTTTTGCGAACATTCGCGCACTAATAACGAACGTACAGTTGTTAAAGATACGCAACTTATGTGAACACGTACGCATGAGTGTACAAATTGCGTACAAAAATGACGGGCTTTGCTGGAGCGGAATGGTGGAGCAGGAGGGAAGCTTTGAGTCTGACCCCTGGCTACATGATACTGTATCAGCAGATGACAGCAGATCATCCGGCTGTGATTGAGATGAGTGTGCCATCCACTCCACTACCTCATCCACTTTCTCCTCCTCTACAATTTTGCACTTTGGTGGGTTAGCCTGGTGAAACAGTGGCCAACTATTGCAAATTCTACAAGTAGAAGCTCCGGCTACAGGTCCTTTGGCAGGGCTGCCCTGTGCCACCTTCTTTTTTTTGGAGCTCAAGGTCTGGCTGGAACTGGACCCCTTTTGCTTTTCCATTCCAGACATTTTTCACTTGACTGTGGCCCTGCAGCTGGTCTACGTCTCTCTCCCTGTCTCTCTCCCTATCTCTCCCTGCCTGATTAATTACTAGCCCTGCACTTGCCCTGCACTGGCCCCGCAGTATCCCTGATATGTGCAATATGAATTCCCAGAACAATTACACCCCAGTTTTAACAAAACAGTTCTTTGTCTCTCAGAACTTCACAGACAGTGCTTCTGCTTGTCTCAGCAGTTGCAGCACAACTGATGCATCACTGGGTTACCGAGCCTGAGCCAATCAGAGAAACCCTTCCCACTAGGTCAGGTGACCGTTTTCTTCCCGGGCTTTATGCCACACGAATAGCGAACAGTAAAAGTTTGCGAATTAACTGAATTCGTACACATCAGCATATAAAGTAACTTATACATAACATTAGCGTACAATTTATCGGACAAGTACGTAGCAAATGCGTAGAAAGCTTTAAGAACATTTTTGAATCTAACGAAGCGAATCTCGAAAAAAACGGATTCGCTTCGCAGCGGAAAATTTCCGTATAGATCACGAATAGATTCGCTCAACTCTAGTTGGTTGCATCTTACACACCCAATCACTATTTTTAACTTGCAAATACAGTGATCCCTCAAGATAGAATGGCCTCAGGATACAATATTTTCAACATACAATGATCTTTTCTGACCCATCGTAAGTTGAAACTAGATGCCTCAGACTCAGATCCCACCAATCAAGACACTTCTCTGGTAATATACCTGTATTAGTTGCTAGTTGGCAGCTATTCCCGACTGTTATATGTAAAGACATGTTTTATCTGGCTTAGTTATCTGCTTATTTTAATTAAAAGTTCATTTTCTATTATCTTGGATGACATTTTAGGGCTTTAGAACCAATTGCATACAATGGTCATCCCGGAACCAATTAATATTGTAACTTGAGGGACCACTGTATTAAGGTCCCCAACGTTTTGTATGTTGTGAGCCACCTGCAACTTTCAGGTCAGGAGCAACAGGCATTTCAAAAATAGAGAGAAATTTTGAATGTGGAGAAGCAAAACTTGAAATTGCTGATAAATATTTTAGTGTGATCTTTTTACACTAATATTATACCATCCTAATGAGCACTGTTTGGTGGTAAATCTAGGATAGGTCTGAAACAATGTCAATTGCCAGTACATATGGTCATCATAACTCAAGACTCCCCTGGCGAGCCACATGGCAGGTTGGAGACCACTGTTCTGGAGGATGATGGTTTCATTTTCTTGAGAGGTTCTCCATGGCAAAAAGGTTTGGAAGTGCTGTCCTTGAGGTCATATTTTTGTTTCCTTTACCAATCCCAAAGATTAGGGAACAGTCAATTCAGGAAATTTTGAAATGAAAAAGAAATAGACCATTGTCTCGCCGTTACAAAGGTTAATTCTTCATTTTTTTTTATGCAGGAGACTTTGACAAACCGCACTGTTAAAAAATAATGTCTCTTTAGCATCTAAAGTCATTATTTCCTATAGGGGAAATGTCTAGGTGCAGCAATTTACAACTACTATTCCAGCAACCTTTGCGGTCACATCTAATCTAAAGGCTGCAATTCAATGCCTTGTCAATGGACTGCTACTTGTTAGGACGTCATGCGGTGCAGCCATAGGAACATAAGAAAGAGACAGGATTGATTGGAAGAATAGTTCTGCATTATGCTATATATTTATTATTAGTGGCTAGCTTACATTACTGAGTGTTTTACAATGAATTTGGAGATATGAAGGTAACTGTACGGCCTTCCTTTTAAGCTGCATGACAGTCAAGTCATTCAATGCATATTCAGCAGCTGCCACCATGAAAAATGCTTTGTCAATCCACTTGACTCCTTTGCACAGAAGTCTGGCCAGATTTAAAAAGGAAATCTGTCCTCTTCTCAAATCCCTTTGCTGCTATCATGCTAAAATATTAATGAGATTACTTTTTAATCAAACCTTTATTGCATCTTAACATCCTTCATTTATCAGCACTTCCACTGGTTGAAGTATATATGTATAATGTGTACATTGTGTCTGTGGACTACATTATTTGTATGACAAATTGTTACAGAATTGAGATAAGTGAATACATGGTATCAGATTTAAAATTCAAGGTGGATCCAAATCCAAATAATTTGTGTTGATTTGGGTGACTTAAAGAGAGAGAGAGAGAGAGAGAGAGAGAGAGAGAGAGAACAATTTTATATTATACAAACTTTCAGGCCAATTGGAGCACTTTCAATTAAGGCTACTTTCACACTAGCGTTTTATAATTCCGGTATTGAGTTCCGTCATTGGGCTCAATACCGGAATAAAACACTTCAGTTTTGTCCCCATTCATTGTCAATGGGGACAAAACTGAAGACAACAGAATGCTCCTAAAAGCATTCCATTCCGTCAGCATGCTGTAGTTTGCTCTCTGGTCCAGGCATCCGCACCAAAACGGATCCATCATGACCCCCAATGAAAGTCAATGGGAACGGATCCATTCTCAATTGACTTTCAATGGAGTTCATGACGGATCCGTCACCTGCACACATACATACATACACACATACAGACATACACACATACAGACATACACATAAACATACACAGACATATACACATACATACTTACATGCTCCCAGCAAGTCTCCACAGCGCAGGAGGAGCAGGAGGGCGCGCACATAGGACGATTCCCCACAGCGCCCAGCAGAGGGCGCTGTGGGGAATCGTCCTATGTGTGCGCCGTCCTCCTACTGTACTGTGATGTGCGGAGCTGCCGGGATCATGTAAGTATGTACTGTGTGACATGTGTGGGGCCGGAGCGCGGTTCCGGCCCCACACATGTACCTGCGGCAGCACGGATCCGGCGGCACCCTTCACCTGCCGGATCCGTGCTGCCACTAGTGTGAAGGATGCCTAAGCTAGAATCGATTCAGACAGGAATCCAATTGAACAACCAAATTGGCTGAACAGAGTCCCAGTCGATTTTTGAGTGATTCACTCATCTTTATTACAGAAACTTTATAAAATTAAGTTCAGGCTAATAACAGAGACTCAATAATGATGATATTATTAGGCCATATTTACTGATAGTGTTATACTATAAAAGTTTTCCTTCCCAACAATCTTCTGATTCCTAATGGAGGAAACAGGTGCATTTACATGTAACGATCATCTCTTCCAGAGTATGGAGAGGAGCTATCACTAATGCCATCGTACTTACCCATATAGATTTGTTGCTTCCCGGCAGAAGATTGTGTTTACACGGTACGGTCTGCCACCAGGATACAAGGATTTTTTTGTGCTGCACAAACAATCCATCTAACCTCCCAGATCATCGTTAATAAGCATTACTATGGACGTTCTTTAGAGATGATCTTTTCAATTCTCAGCACATGTAAAGGGCCCTTTAGAATACAAATCACAGTCTTAAAGTGGTTGGCCCATCTCACACATTGATGGCATATCACTTGGATATGCCACCAATGTTAGATAGGCCAACCCCTTTAATGTTAGACAGATGAACTATTATGTTGCACGCATCTTTATAAATTTAGAGTGTTATAAATCTTGTGCCAGATTTATGCTAGAATTGTTTATGCTAGTTTGTTGGTCAAAAATTGTATCTGTGCACCAAAAAAAAGTCCATGCACCAAATATTTTATGTTCATGTGCTAAAAAATGTATCCATGCACTAAAAAAGGTCTAGTCTAAGTTTTTACTACCTTTAAGTAGGCGTAGTTTTACTCCAAAAATTTCATACTTAGCCACGTGCCTTCCGTGAAAACGCAATTCTTTGTTGAGCAAGGTGTAAAATGCACAGAAAAGTGTGTAAAAGTGTTGATAAATATGATAAGTAAAGCATGAACACCAATTTCTCGGTGTAAAATGTGCTAAAAAATGGTGCATTTTTAATAGTAAGTCTGCCTCACCGTGTCCTCTTGGTAAGACAGTATTTTGTGCAGCATTAAAGGGAACTTGTCATCATGTTCTCTGACTATTATCTGCTGTAATGCATAAGTAGTAATATAGATAAAGAGTACAAATCACTGTTTTTTTTATCTTCCTACCGATTCCTTTTTCACCATTGTCAGCATTTAAAGCTGTGCAGAAATACAAGTACTTTGTCAGGACTTCTGCGCATGCGCACAGGAACCCTCTCCATTATGTCAGCGCAGGGCAGTGTTGAATGCTGACAGGAGGGGAACAGGGAGTAGTAGGAAAATAAACAATGGTGATCTGGACTCCTTATGTGTAGTACTACGCATGTATTACTAAAAATAGTCTGTGGTGACAGATTCCCTTTAAGCCAAGTATTCAAGATCTTGGAGTATTAGATGACTTGAGATTCCACATTACAAATGCCCATCTGTCTTTCTGATAACATTCTGTTTCTCCCTTGTTTAGCTGCATGTTTACAATTTTTTCCTTGCTGTGATGGAAATCGGCCCCAATTACTGACTTCCTGGTGGGCTTGACCTTATGTACAGGAGCCAATCTGAACAAGCAGAGCAACAATGTAACTGGTGCCAAAATTGTGCCATGGTGGAGAGGAAGCAGCTGCCATTCCTTCTGTACAGTGCTGTAACTCATATTATCAGACACAGTGCCAGTATAAACTTTGATATTTCAAGGAGCTTAACAGACACAGTGTTGTGTGTTCTGTGTTTGTGCTCTCACCAGAAGCTGAGATAGTTCCCTGTACAACCCATTTATCCATCCGTGTCAAAGTAACAAACACATTTATTAAAAGTTTACCGTATTTTACCAGTGGCTCTGAACATCTTGGGCCATAGTATCCAAAAGGAAGATTGAAGTGATGCAAGGCACCTCTTTCTTCACTAAACAGCCATAGGGATCCACTTATTAAAGAAAAGTTGAGTTTGGGAGTAAAGGCAACAGTGGGTGATAACTGGCCAGGGTGTGCTATGATTTTTCTGTGGCTCCATTACTTAGCAACCTCCACCTCATATTTTTCCCAGTCCTCTATAACTCTCAGTAAGTTTTTCTTCTACAACATTCATTTACTCTAAAGTCTTCAATGCCGCAAAAATTCTCAATGCCAGCAAATCAGAGGTATAAGGTGACTTGATATAGTAGAATAGAGAAAAGAGCAAGACGGAAAGAAAAATATGCCTACAGTCCCCATACAAATCACTACAGATGAGCGAGTTGATTCTTTATGAATTGGTATAGCTACAAATTTCCCAAAAGTTTTAAATTTTGGCAAATCGGAAACTTTTGGAATTTGTCCAAAACAAGTCTCTCAAAATGACAGCCATTTTACAGATCAGAAGGCAGAGAAGAAGAATGACATGACACAGTAGACTTGACCATAATTGTAGGTGGCCAGCAGTGTGAGACACTGGATGAGTCATAGCCTCTATAAAACAGTCCAACCAAGTTTATTTGGACTGAATCAAATCTGAAGTCCAATGGCCGAATCAGACCCAAAACAAATTGAGAAATTTCTCATCTTTAATAATCAACTTTAGTAGCTATGGCGCACCAACAAATGTATATGGGTGCCTCTTGACTTGCCACTAAAAGATGGTGTTGAAGGAAATAAGGACTGGGCAAGCTGAACTTTAACAACTGATACTTTTGTTCTGGTAGGAAATACACTACCACCAGAGGACTTGCAGCAGCCTTTTCCTCTGTTGCCATTGAAAATACATGCAATACACTGCAAATCATATAACATTGAGGCATCATGGACATTTTATTTATTTTTCCAATTACACTAAAAGAATGTACTTTTGAAGGTTTTTTTTATAAATAATACATAAGTAGGCTTAAAAAAGTTTGAAAACTCAAAATGAAAAAAAAAAATTCTAAAGGCAGAAATAATGATAAAAGTGCCCTGAATACTGATTCTTCAACAACACTTCCTCTTACAATAAACACATCAGAATAAAGAAAAAAGACACAGTCAACTGGACACATTACAATGGTTGACCTTGCAATAGATAGAATCGCTATGTGCAGCATTAAAATGAGTGACAGCACGACAAGCTATGATTACAATGAGTGCCATTTTATTGGTCGCCCAACATCCTGTTTATAATTGAGAGGTTGCATACAGTATTGTATTGTGGAAACTGGCAGTGTCATCACCTTTTTATCAGTCCTTGATACGGCTGATACTTGCTAATTATTTTTATCAGTAGAATTCTCATATTCAGTCAGTGTATGATTTCAATTTTGATAGCTGTAAAAATGGTACATAGTTTTGGACTATAAGACACATCTAGGATTTGGAAAAGGAAAATAAGCAAAAATATATTTTCATCAGACCTCAGATCAGACCACCCAATCCTCACCAGATCCCCAAATCAGACCCCCATTCTTCATCAGACCACAGATCAAGCCACAAAATCAGACCCCAAGCTCCATCAGCTCAGATCAGACCCTCGTCAGACCCCCAAGTTCTATTAGCCTCAGACCCTCAAACCCCCAAGCTTCATCATCCTCACATCAGACCCCATCAGCCTCAGATTAGACTCCCCAACCTCCATTAACCTCAAATTGGACCACCATCAGACTTCAGAGCAGAAGTGTGAAAATTTAGGGGGCCATTTACCCAATTACTAACTTTCTGGTGGGCTTGACCTCATGTACAGGAGCCAATCTGAACAAGCAGGGAAACAATGTAACTGCTGCCAAACTTGTGCCACGGTGGAGAGGAAGCCACTGCCATTCCTTCTGTACAGTATTGTAACTCATATTATCAGACACAGTGCCAGTATAAACTTTGATATTTCAAGGAGCTTAACGGATACTGTGTTGTGTGTTTGTGCTCTCACCAGCAGCTGAGGAAGAGGAAGGATTGTGGAGAGGAAGCAGTTTTCTGGGGTATATCTGTTGCAGATTGTGATGCAAAGTTTACTTGAATCACAATCTGCGACTTTTCCCAGCTCATGCCAGGTCTAAAAAAGAAGGCATGGCATGGGTGGGTGTAGAAAATCTTTCTTAGGTGTAGAAAATCTTCAAAATCTATACCAGCAAGGAAGCTGGCATAGATGTAGACTGGCGGTGGATGCACCACAGTTATGTAGAAGCTGGAAACTCTACATAATTTTGGCAGATCCACCGCCAGCGCAGGGGTTATTAGTGTGCATGTTTTAGCTTCACTCCACTATGTATGAACAGTATATAAAACCTTTAACCCTTTGGGGGTAGTCAGATGCTCATCCTATGGGGTCCCCCTCACATAGGGACCTAATTAGTGTTTTCCCGATCAAGACTACTTTTGCTGAAAAGGTCTTCCCAGCTGATGCGTCACTGTCAGATGATGTTTACTCAATTGTAAATAAACTTACTTCGCTTGTTGATCCTGCAATTGTGACCTGTCTAATGGATAGATGATAATTTTTTCCACTGGAATACCATTTTACTTGGCTAATAATGGGGGCGTTTAATATTGATGAATTTTCATCAGGATAGGTCACCAATATCAATTTGACTGGGGCCTGACACCACCGCTAATCAGGTGTTTGAGGAGGCCGCAACACTCTGGTGAGGGCCATTGCCTCCTCTCAGCTTACCAAGCCCAGCGTTATCCATTAGATAGCAGCTGTGCTTGGTATTGCTGCTCAGGCCTATTCACTTGAATGGGACTAAGATGTGCCAAGGCCAAGCGACAGATAAACGTGAGGTCAATGGCCTAGCCTTTTCAAATGGCTGATCGGCAGAGGTACCAGGAGTCAGAACTTCACCGATCAGATGTTGAAGGCCTATGCTGAGTAAAGGCAATCAATATGAAAATATGCCCTTTAAGGTTCATTTACATGATTCACAATATTACAAAGGTCAGAGAATGACATCTATATTTAACAACTTGTATGAAAAAATATTTTCAGCAATGATGAAAGATGTATTTATTGTTGGTTATGTTATATTTATTTTTGTAATAGTAAACTATCATTCTGCTCACCCTGGTTTGTTAGACTCCTAATAATAAGTATCATAAGTTAATGACCTTTTTTATTGTACCAGCAAGAACATTGAGATGCTTTGACCTCACCAGTGGTTGGTCCATGCCAAATTTACAAATATTGCTCATCTTTTGGAATATACTGATTCTTCTAGCAGACACTCAGCTGGTAAAAATTGTTAAAGGGAATGTATAATCAGAAAATGACCTTTTATTTTTTATGTTAAGTTAAACCTTTTTATATACTTTTAGGTGTTTTTTTCTAATTTTCCATTAAGATTTGATGCAGATTTCACAATGACCAATGAGCCTCATAATAGACTGATACTTTCTGTTCTTTCAGCAGTTCTCATGGACAGAATTAGAATAACTGATAATACCAGTATAGTAGATAACACAGGATCCACCATTGACATAGGTGATGGTCCAAGTTTGGAGAGTGCAGTTTTCTATTCCACTATAACTGTGCTCCAGTTCACATATCAAGGTTTGGCTAGTGGCTGAACAAAAGCCCTGACCTCAATCCCATTCAACACCTTAGGGATGAACTACAATGGAGCCAGGCTCTCTCATTCAACATTAGAGTCTGACCTCACAAATAATTTTCTGGAATCTGTACAAATGGGATGCAATTTCCATACACCCCACATAAAAAAAAGCCTTCCCAGAAGAGTGGACAATGCTTAAGCTCCAAGAGGGCCTATGGATTTAGCATGGGATGTCATAAAACCTTATATAGGTGTAATGTGTTTTTTCCAAAAGGAGACGGTAAATATGTGTGTGTGTTAAATATAAAGACTGAAACACAAACTATTCTATGGTTAGAGCTGCTTTCTGTCTTATTCGTTGAGTAAGATATAATGTAGAAAAAATTCCTGGAAGCCCATGTAAAACTATGCAATGATAAAGAAGAAAGGCTGAAGTAGATGATAGGCGTCCAGTTAAAGTAATGTTAAGGAAAATTGAACATCGAATAAAATCCAAGTAATATTGCTGTCACAGTCTCTACCCTATTCATCATTTCCTCCACTCTGCTGAAATCATCAGTAAAATTACCTACAATGCGAATTTGATTTTTTTTTCTTTCCACTAAAGAAAAATAAGTCTTCTGCTGTCTACATTTTCTCCAGAAGAGATTTGTCCTAAAAAAAGATGAGAGATCATAACTCTTTTGATGGAAATACAGATTATAAAATTGTTCTGTAGAAGTTGTTTTATTCCCATACCTCAATCAGTATGGAAAATACCCACTGCAGGAGGAATGAAATTATCAGAACATCTGCATAATAACCACGTAGACTGTGAATTTGAACCAAACTTTATTTTCCTGTTGTCATTTCCCAAATCGTAGCCACCACTTTGAAAAAGATTAGTCTAAATTTATACAATTCAGAGGTCTGTTTGGAAAAATGTAAAAATCCAATATTAGACTTAAAACACAGTGCTTAAAAAAGTGCTGCCTGCGATGAAACTGCTGCGCTTCGGCATAGCAATTTTCAGCCAGCAAATTGTTCATTTAAAAAGCTAAAGATGACGATGCTCCCGAAATCAATGAAGTAAAGGAACAAAAAAAAAAAAAAAAACCCGCTGGAAATCCAGTTGTGTTCCTTTAACTACGAGAAAGGAGGAAGAGCTGAGTTATTGAGCAATGCCCCGAGGAAAATGGAAATATTTTCAGATCTGTGCCGTATAATATATGCTAGTTGGTATAACTGCCAAGGGATCTCCTTTTGGCATGTGTTCAACACTGAATGTAGGAGTAATTAAGAAATGTTTCATTTAAGGAAATAGTTTAATAGTGAAGTAACGCTTCTTATGGCAATGCCTCGAAGCCGTCTGCTGCAGTAATGAAATGGTTAAATGCTTAATCAATCGATGATTCGAATCTATATGGCAGCATAAAAAAATTGCTGCTTATTGCTACTGGGCTATTTGGGTGTTGCCTTGAGAATTATTTTGTAAGAAACCAGTAATTAACTACAGTATACTACTTTCTAGCACTCAAGGCAAAATGGAAACAGTGGGGCATATTCACTATTGATCATGCTCCAGTTTTTTTGGGGGAATTTTGGCATAACTCGTGCTAAAATAGTTGTGTGCATGCTTTGTATCATTTACTGTTTTAAATATTTTTCTAAGCTTTTCATGCCTCACTTGACAAAAAATGTGCCAAGGATCTTCGACTCGTCACTTTTCTGGAGCAGGGATACATTTTTTTGGTGCGCTTACACATTTTTAGGAATATGCAGGGACAGAATTTTTGGTGAACAGACAAAATTCTGGTGCATGGACAAATTTTGTGTTTATTGACTGAATGTTAGTGTAATCTGATGCAGGATATACAATACTCAAAATGTATTAAGATCGACGCCCCAGAGTAACTTGTCTAATACTAAAGGGGTTGTGCAGTCTGTGATATTGATCGTCAGAATTAGTGATGAGTGAAGTATTCAAAATTTTGATTCGCTGCTTCGCCGAATTTTACACAAAAATCAGCTTCATGATGAATTACTTTGTCACAAAGTAGTGGGTGCAATGACAGGGAATGGCAATTGTGACGCTCCCCATCATTGTACCCCTCGGATGCCGCATCTGATATAAATAGTGTCAAATTAAAAAAAAAAATTACTAATACCTGCTCTATTTGCTTGCGAAGAGCTGGCTGTCGCCATCTTGCTTGAAGGTCTGGGGCAAAGTCTTGTGCAGCCTGAGATGAGTTTATCATGCCGGCCGGCATGGTGATGCCATACGTCACCGTACACAGGATTTCAGGCAAGATATTACAACAAGATGGAGGTGGCCAGTAAGTCATGAGCCAATGGATCTGGTATTATTATTATTATTTTTTTTTACACTATTTCAGTTTAAATTGATTGCTACTGTGAAGCATGAGGAAATTTGGCTTTGTGGCAAATCAAATTTATCCTGAAATTCTGATCGAAGTCTACTTTGTGGACTTCTATTTGCTTATCACTACTCAGAATAGGTAATCAATTTCTGATCAGTGGGTGTCCGACTCCTTGCACCCCGTCAATCAGCTGTTTGATGAGAAGGCGGCGCTTGTGAGAGCACTACTTCCTCTTCAAGATTACACTGCACATTGTCTCAGAAGTCTCGACAGGACAGTGTAATTACAAGTGTTTTTTTCTATTCACTTGAAAAGAGATTGTAATCTTCAAGAGGAAGTAGTGCTTGTACGAGGACCACCTCCTTTTCAAACAACTGATCGGTGAAGGTGTTGGGAGTCGAACTCCCACTGATCAGATATTAATGACCAATCTTGAGGATAGCTTATTAATATTTCTGGCTGCACAACCCCTTTAAGACTTAGACAGTGTAAAGTGCGAGACTATTAGTAAATCTTTCCAGTGTGTTTTTTCATCTTATTTATTTTTTAGTTATCTGGGTTAGTGTCAATGCTGTCGATACATCTTCTCGGTGCAGGCCTCATTGAGTGTTAGAGACGGTAATTACCAAAACATTTTAAAGGGATTGCCTGGTATGATTAAAATTCTAGTATCAAGCAGTTGCATGTTAGAAATTTTTTTTAAAAACCTCATCTTTTAAAACAATCACCAACATTGGAGTCCTGGGCTGTCAAGTGTGCAAGAATGGCATGTCATAAGCAGTAATATGCCTTTCTTGCACGTGACTGCTAAAGCCATTGATTGACTGCAGCCAACTCATGATTAAAAAGGGTCCACGTGTTTTAGGTTTAGGAACGGGGGCATTTTAAGAAGTAAGTTTTTTTATTCTTTTGTAACACTCTACTGCCTGCTACCAGAATTTGTACTACACCAGGCAACTCCTTATTGTCTTCTTGGTATTTAAAGGGCTGATGCTGTGAGTAAAGAAGCAAGCCATTCTAGGCCCCCATTGATAGTGGGTCCCATAAAAGTTATTAAGTCTGGCATAGAGGTGGTTTCACCACTGATCTGAACCAGCTAGGAGTGTCATTGTACTAACATTTTATGAATTTTATTAATTCAAGCAATACTGAAGACTCCTCTTGTCCAGATGATAGTGACAAGTAAAATTTTTGATGCAGGGGCAGAAATTTTGTTACACAGACAAAATTCTGGTACATGAACAAATTTTCGGTTTACTGACTATATTCTATTGTAAATCTGGTGCAGGATTTACAATACTCAAAATTTATTAAGGTACATACCCCAGAGTAACTTGTCTAATACTAAAGGGGTTTTGCAGCCTGTAATATTGATCCTCAGAATTAGACATGAGCGAAGTATTCAAAAATTTGATTTGGCTGCTTCACCAAATTTTACAAAAAATTCACTTTGTGGCATCTGACAGCAATAATACAGTGTAACATTTAAAAGAAAAAAATAATAAAATCATACTTACCTTATTCATTTGATTGCGAAGACCCAGCCACTGCCATCTTAATCTAGCCGAAGTCAGCCGGCATGGTAAAGTCATACGTCACCGTGCTCGAGATTTCGTGCAGGATCTTCAAGTAAGATGGCGATGGCTAGCTCTTCGCGCTCAAATGGATGAGGTAAGTTTGATTTGTTGTTATTTTTTACCGCCATTCAGGGAAAATCAATTCACTACCGCGTAGCATGAGGAAATTTGACATTACGGCAAATCAAATTTTTCCTAAAATTTGGATCGAATTCCTCTTCATGGAGTTCAATTTTCTCAACACTACTACATGATATTCCCTGTATTCTTTAATGGCAAAAGGAATTGGGGAAATCTTGGCATCACAAATCAGTAAAACATCTAAAGCATTTGGAAGGTTATATAGAATGTGCAATGAACTAACAATAGTCTACCATGCTGTGTCAGAAATATTTTCAAAGTCCATTATACCTAAATAAAATAATTGTACAAACACCATGTAAACCTATTAGAAAGTTTACAATGTAAAATAGATTTTTAATATATTCCGTTGTTCATTTTAGGTTTAGAATGGCAGAATACCCTAGCTAGTAATTATCAAAGGCCGGTGTTAAAAGCACAAATTTACAAAGGCAAAGGTATATTTAGCAAAATAACCATCTGAAGACAGGGGCATCTTGGTCATTACAGGGATTTAAGCTGCGTTAATTCAGCAAACTTAATCTTTCCCGCGTGAGCATGCTTGCCAATATTTTGTTCCAAGGAAATGGCAAGATCCTTTTAAAAAGGAGCATTAATACAAAATTCCACAGAAATGCCTGTGCTTCGCTTTCTAAAATGGAGATTATACTGATGAAATTTGTTTTGTGCTTTGCAAAGTACGATCCAGCTAAATATCCATTTACAGAGACGTAGCTTCAGAGAGATCGTTTTTACAAATAGCGGGTGTCATTATTTTCAGCTGGTGTGAACAAAAATGGAGAGAAACTAAATGTGTTAGATATGACTGATGAAATACAATTTTGCATGTCAAGATTACAAACTGATTTTTTTTTCATTTTCCACTTTACTGGCATAAAACATAAGTATTTCATTATTAAAGAAGAAACTTCTATGACAGGATGTCAAAAGTAATATTTAAGTTCATCTATCATTAGACTGAATTATGGCAAACTACTGCACTAGTAATCTAAATTAAAGAGTTAAATCAGAAAACTAACAGATTTGTTTTATTATAAACATATTTTCCTTAAATAGTTGTTTGTTTTTTTTTACAGATTTTACTATCTATTAATAAAAATTAAATATTGCAGTTCTGATATGTTCATTAGTAGAGATTAGAGATGAGCAAAGTTTGAAAAATTTGATTCGGCAACTTTGCCGAAGTTAGCCAAGCAATTCGATTTGTTACGAATTAATTTGTCACAAATCGCTATAAATCATGTATTCCCAGGCCACTCTGCCTTAGGGTTTGGCCACACGGAGCGGCCGTGTTGCGGGTGGGTTGAGGCCATGTTGCGGTGAAGAACCGCAGCTGTCTTTTATTTAATAATAAAGTCCGCACTGTATAGCCACGCACCACCATTAATCAGGGGCTGTTGCTGGTATGCGGTTTGGCTGGTAAGGCTACTTTCACACTAGCATTTTCTTTTTCCGGTATTGAGTTCCGTCATAGGGGCTCAATACCGGGAAAAAACGCTTCAGTTTTGCCCCCATTCATTGTCAATGGGAACAAAACTGAACTGAAGACAACGGAATGCTCCTAAAAGCATTCCGTTCAGTTTTCAGACCGGAGAGCAAATCGCAACATGCTGCGGTTTGCTGTCCGTCCTGGGCATCCGCACTAAGACGGATCTGTCATGACCCCCAATGCAAGTCAATGATCCGTTCAGTGTGACACACTCAGTAAACGGATCCGTCCTCCATTGACTTTCAATGAAGTTCATGACGGATCTGTCCACAGTACACCACACATGACAGACACATACACAAAGACATACACACAGAAATACACATAGACATACACACTGTGGTGAAGTGTGTAGTAATGTGAGGTGTGTATCTCGCCTGGTTTGTCAGTTTAGCCAGGTGAGAACTGAAATCCAGAAGTGGTATAGCTTCAGCAAGCATAGTTGCTGGAGCTGGTTTTTGTTTAATGTTGTATGGGCTGGATTTCTTGGACTGGGAGACAGGTTGGAAGTGGGAGTCTTCCAGTCCACACACCCTAATCCGTCAGAGGTTTTCCCTGACCCCAGGTGAGGCCAGCTGGATTAATCAGGCAGGGATAAGTTAACCTGCACTGTGTGTTAGAGAGAGAAAGGCTGAGGAGGCCTGAGAGGTTGGAGCCTGTGGAGGCTCTGTGTGGCCTCAGCCATGAGGCTCAGTGTAGCCTGAAAGTTTGGGGGTGCCCAGTGACCCTAGGAGAAGAGGGTCACACAGTCAGAGTCGGGAGGACTGTTGGACCATCTCCCCCCAAAGGTACGGTTGGAGTCATAGCCAGGAGGCTGCTGGACTGAACCACACTTAAAAGCTGTGTGTGAACAGCGTTTGTATTTAGGTGAGTTAGCTGAACTATGTGTAGTAAGAGCCCAGCAGGGCAGGTGTTATTTTAATGGTTTTGTTTCATGCTGAAGCAAAAAGTGTGAAAATAAAGTTGTGTGGACTTGAAAATCCCGTGTTGTGAAGAAGTGTGTGATGGCGACCCCCTAAGAGGATACGATCCCTTACATATGGTGGCGGATGCGGGCATGTTGATGCCAAAGCGGGCATGTTGATGCCACCAAGGTGTGTGTCCTGGTTGCTGGGGGCAACAGAAAAGTGAAAAGAAAGTGTTGCTAGGAGTAACGGCGTGGAAAAGAGCAGGTGCTGCTGAATGTTGCTGTGTTCCTTTGTTAAAGGGCCGGAAGCCTGTTTGCAGCTGCTAATCCGAACACTTATGCGGTGTGGCAAGTAAAGCTTGGTGAAATTTAAAGGGCCAGTAGCCCATGTGAGAGAGACTGTTGTGTTGGAAAAAATTTTTTTTTTGTGAAGGTCACTATGATGGCGGGTGTCGCTGTGCAAAGTTCATATAGTGCCCATGAGCAGCTGATGAACCAGCTGATGCAGGACTGTGCAATGAAGGATTCTTTAATCATAAGAGCTCATAAAGAGAATGAAAGGTCCTGTGAGATGGTGATTGGGGGAATCCTGCTGGGGATTACTCTAGATTCCCGCCAACGAGTGTCTCGGGTGATGCCCGATGTTCTGGACTTTCTGAAGAGGGGGCCAGAGACAGAGACCACAGTGTCTCTAACCTTTGAAAAGGACTATAGTTCTGTGCAGTGGGAGCTGCTAAAATGTGAGACCCTGGAGGTGGAATTCGTGCTGGACACAGACTTTCCGTGGTTTCAGCAGCTATGGAATGGAGAGAGTGCTTTAAATGGTGCAACTAGAGAGTCTGAAGGAAAAGTCGGCAACCAAGGCGTTTCCCATGGCAACCACGGGATTGAGGAGTCGATATGTGATCCTGTGACCAGGAACCAGGGGCTGGAGGTTCCCAAGTTCCCAAGGAAGGAGGCGGACCTCAGTGGAGATGTCCCTGGAGAGACAGCGCCCTCATCTACTGGGTGTGTCGATACCGTGACGGCGTTTGGTAAGACCACGGCGTTAGGTAAGACCATTCCTGTTTGTGCATGTCACAGAGACAATGTTATAATAAGAGAGGCTCTGGAGGCTGGGCATGGTGCTGACCAGTGCCCTGGTTCCTCAGAAGATGTGATTTGTGGTGAGAGCCGGCGGCAGTCGCTACCTGCTGAGCCGGTAAGTGTCATGACACTGGGACTAGAGACTGCAACAAAATGTGTCATTGTTCTGGATGGCAGTCCAGTCCAAGCCTTGTTGGATGCCAGGAGCCAGGGGAGCCTGGTACATGGCAGCTTGGCTGCTGGGGACTACTGTATGTGTTGGGCAAACACGTGACTGTGATGAACATTTATGGAGATAGCAAGTCCTATCCTGTGGGTCTTTTTTAAGTGTGAGACTCCCATGGGAACTGGGACTTATGAACTTGGGGTTGCAAATAGGCTCAAGCATGATGTAGTGTTGGGTCGTGATTTCCCCTTGTTTTGGGAGTTGTGGGGAAATGTGAGGTCATGTGAAATATGTGATGATGATGATGATCATGTTTATGACCCTTTTCCTTTGTAGGCTGTGGTCGGGGAAGAAGCTTCCCCGGTTGGTAAAAACGTATGTGATGTGAAAATGCTAATTGATGTTGATAGCACAGAACGGAGGGAACCCACTGTGGTAGATGTGCAGGAAAGTATAGCAATGTTGCAGGGTGTACCACACATACCAGCTGTAGATGAGCAGTCTCCACTGTGCTTGATAGTTAGTGAGGTCGAGTGCAGTGGTAATGAAGGTGTCGTACCATACTAGGTAAACCGTCCATTTGCAAGAGAGCCTGAGCGGGTTCAGGACATGAACTGGGCTAATGGGGGAGTTAGCTCATATGTGCCCCTAGAGGTCAGGAATGAGATTGACAAGAGTGCTTTAGGTGATGTAGGTGCTGTGACTAATAGCAGCTCAGAGAAACAGACTGCCGGGTCAGTTTCTTGGGAAACCATTGTGGTTGCTAGTAGCAACCAGGGGTCAGTTGTCAGCAACTTGGAGAATAATACCCAAAGTAAAGTTCATGAGGGAGTAAAGACACAAAAGAGTAGAGGTAGAGAGTATAAGAGAAATGTGAAGCAGAAAAGAGTAAGAGAGGGTCTGGCCGTTAGATGGCCAACGGAGTCCTTCAGATGCTGTCTACAGGGTAGAGAGTTGGTTGTGATGATAAATCAAGCTCTGCTGGCCTGGGTATGGCAGAATAAAGGGAAAGCGTGTGTTCACTCCCACAGGTTTGAACGGGGGGGGGGGGGGTATGTGGTGATGTGTGTAGTAATGTTACATAGTTTCATAGTTGTTTAGGTTGGAAAAAGACACAAGTCCATCAAGTCCAACCTGTAATCCTACTATATCCATTCCTGGATGGACACTGATCTTCCTTTTAAAAAGGGGTTGGGCCAAGGGAAATGGTGAGTAGAACAAGATTTCTATATATTGTCATAAGCCTCAATTTTATGTTCAATTAAAATGGCATCTAAACCGTTTTTGAAGCCATCAACTGTATTTGCTGTGACCAGTTCCTGCGGCAGGCTATTCCAGAGATTCACAGACCTTACTGTAAAGAATGCTTGTCATCTCTTATGACTGAATCTTTTTTTTTCTAGTCGTAGGGAGTGGCCTCTTGTTTTTTGAGGGGGTTTAACACAGAATAGCTTCCCTTGATATTTTTTGTATGGTCCTTTTATATATTTGTACAAGTTAATCATGTCCCCCCTTAGACGTCTTTTTTCAAGGCTAAATAAGTTCAGTTCATTTAATCTTTGCTCATAACTAAGATCTTTCAGGCCCTTTATCAGTTTAGTGGCTCTCCTCTGTACCTTTTCTAACTCCAGGGCATCCTTTTTATGGACTGGCGCCCAGAACTGAACTGCGTATTCAAGTTTAGGCCGCACCAACGCTTTCTATAGTGGCAATATTACATCCCTGTCTCACGAGTCCATACCTCTTTTAATACAAGTCAGAATCCTGTTGGCCTTAGAGGCAGCTGACTGGCACTGCATGCTGTTATTTAGTCTATGATCTACTAATACACCCAGATCCTTCTCAACAAGTGACTCTCCAGTGTTAATCCCCCTAGGACATATGCTGCATGCAGATTATTCGCCCCCAAGTGCATAACTTTACATTTATCTATATTGAACCTCATTTGCCAAGTGGAGGCCCAAACAGTAAGTTTCTCCAAGTCAGCTTGTAACTTATTAACATCTTCCATAGACTGGACTGTATTACAAAGTTTGGTGTCATCTGCACAAATAGAAACTGCACTATTAATCCCATCCTCTGTCATTAATGAATAAGTTAAATAATAGCGGACCCAGCATTGAACCTTGGGGAACACCACTTATAACCGGGGACCATTCAGAGTAGGAATCATTGACCACAACTATTTGGATACGATCATGAAGCCAGTTATTAATCCAATTACAAATTATATTTTCTAAAACAATAGACCTCAATTTACTGATTAGTCGTCCATGAGGGACAGTATCAAATGCCTTTGCAAAGTCCAAAAACACAATGTCAACAGCCTTTCCACTGTCCAGGCTTCTACTCACCTCCTCATAAAAACAAATCAGGTTAGTTTGACAGCTTCTGTTCTTAGTAAAACCATGTTGGCTATCACTTATTATATTATTGACAGTTACATAGTTCTGTATGTAGTCGCGTAGAACAATGCCTGTCATTAAAGAATATGTAAATATTATGAACAGAGGCAAAGCAATAACTGAACTGAGCTCCTTTAGAACTCTAGGGTGTAATCCATCTGGACCTGGGGCCTTGTTCACCTTTAATTTTTTTTAGCATATTAAGGACCATATCTACAGTCAGCCAGGTAAGTATGTTATTTGAGGTATTTCCACCAGTGGTACCACCCTCATGAGATGTCCTGTCTTCTTTTGTATATACAGAGCTAAAAAACCCATTTAGGAGCTCTGCCTTCTCTCGATCCCCAGTGACCAACACCCCGTTACCATGATTTAGGGATCCTACATGTACTTGACCTTGGTTTTTTTTACAT